>CM050167.1:169206441-169281441 GCA_027410445.1 Discoglossus pictus | reverse complement strand
CAGTGCTCCTCAGGCAGCTATTAACAGTCTATTATAATGCAAATAGAAGGATCTCAGTCTGGGACACTCCAGAGCCTACCCAATTATATATTGCATCCACATGCCACTGGCTGCCAGCATTTACAGGCATTGATGTAACTAAATTTGTTACTAGCACATCATCATCATAGGGACATGGATCCTTTCTTCCTGAATAGGATTGGGGTTATATCAACCCACAGCACAGAGTGGTGCTGTCCATAGGGAGACACATCCATACTATGTTGAACATATGGAGGACCTGCCTGAATGATAGGGAATTACCAGTGTTTCCTCAATTCCCTTCTCTAATGTATTTTTTCCCCAAACTTTCTCTCACTGACAAGATGAACCATCTGTACATTATTTTATG
This sequence comes from Discoglossus pictus, assembly GCA_027410445.1. Taxonomy (NCBI): domain Eukaryota; kingdom Metazoa; phylum Chordata; class Amphibia; order Anura; family Alytidae; genus Discoglossus; species Discoglossus pictus. The sequence continues at coordinate 169,281,050 of CM050167.1, read as the reverse complement.
TAACCTGTTCACTAAGGTGTGAAGAACATCGGAACCAGGAAGTCTTACCTTTGATGGGAAAGGTTGCTCCAGTGGATATAACCCAATGTGTTCTTCATTTAGCATTTCAGTTCACAAACCAGATTAAATTGGGAGCTTTGCAAGACCAGGTATCGAGCCAGGCACACTCCAGTTGTGCAATAATTTTTATTTAAAGAACAGCTTTAAAATGAAGTGTTTTTTGTTTGTTATTTTTAAGTACATGAAAGCCATTTTGACTCAAGTCCTAGAAATTGGCCAATAAATGAAATAGAAATGCACCAGAGATGATCTGATCAGATATGTGAGTGGATATTTCCTGCGCTGCAGTCGAGCTGCCTGTGTTTTCACACCCCATTAATTCATTACTTCTATCCTTTCATCTCCAAATTTCATTATTCTTTTTGTTCCCCTATCCTCTCTTTAAAAGGACCCCTCCTCTCTTTCCATGCCCCCTGCTGCTGCCTCAGTCTTCTCTGCACTGTTAATTTCCCCGACTCCATATGGAGTAACAGAGATTTCACCTGGAGGCTGAATAAGATTTTGCTGCACGTCCGCAGGCCAGAGATATGCAATCACGTTCCTGTGCCCATGTGTGCCAGGCTCCTTGAGTGGCAGAGCACAAATATCAAATTGCATGTGAGTCTCTAGGAGCATATTCTATTTATTAGCCATATTCAGAGGATCACAGCCCCAGTACTCACAACCACATTTAAATTGCTGAGAGGTGTACCAAGTAACATTCAAAATAAGGAGGATGCAAGAGAAAATAATGTTTCAGAAAGAAAGAAGTGTAAGAACAAGCTTTAGAGTTAAGATCATGGTTGTTGTCTACATATTAAATATGTTCTACTTCTTAAATAGATGGTGGTTTCATGGAATTGCCTCATTGACTAATACAATAATGGAGTTCAAAAACAATGTTGTAGCATGTGGTAAAGCATATTTCCTTATATAGATATACAGTACTCCTTGTGCAACACCATCATATTTCTATTGTTACAAAGCATCAAGGTGCATTCCATGCCCAGATTTGTATAAGTAATGATTGGGCCTGTGACTCAGAAGACTTTTTGAAGCATTTTTAGTGGCACATCTTGTCAGTGATACAATAAAGAGTTTGGAAGTTAGAATATTTCTCACTAATTTGTCTACAACTGAACTAAAGATTTCCCAATCTTTGCAGACTGCTCCTTAGACTGTTTCTCTTGTATATTTGAACACTAACGCAATAGCAATTGTCTTGCTGAAATGGTGAGCTGTGTGGGAACATCCAAGTATTTCGCACCACTCAAGACATTTGATCCTAATGAAGTGTGTGATATACAAACTTGTGCAGAGATCTGTGATTGTATCTACTTTCCATACTTGGGCCCCTATTCAATTGCAAGCCTGCAGTTTACATTATACAGGCAGTAGGTCTGCGGGCTTAAAAGTTGCTACAGTTACAATTGAAAAATTCCGCCATTTAAGGGCCAAAACCGTAAACCATGCAATTGTAAGTAGCATTTCAGAGCGTGATCATGGTAATTAAGCAAGGCCGTAACTACCGATTTAGAAACAGCCAGTAATAAATGAGATGTTCATCATTACGTCAGTAAAACATGGAGGTTAAACTTCAATCAATTAGCGTTTAGAAGCCCGATATGCGATCAGACTCGCAATCCAGCAATGTATAAAATAAAAAAAAAAGGAATGAAGATACTGTTCTAGTCCATGTGGGTGGCCTGATATGTATTAACTCATTGATGCCTGAGATTGATAGGACACGGAAATTAAACATAAAAAATAATAATTTTTGATTGCAGATTTACGAGCTTGAGACTGTTGTGTAATTAATTCTAATGCCTTTCATCACTTTACCCGTCATTTACAGTGCAGTATTGATTTTTTAGTTGCATTTACAGTGCTACGAACAGATGTTTAACCCCCTTGCGAGTCCTATCTGGTACCCGTAGGATTTTATTCTACATTTGCCATTTGCGGGCTTGAGGAATTGTAGCAATTGAATATCGATTTGCGATTGTAACATTTACAGGCTTGAAAGATCAAAGGCTTGGCTGGGTCGGTGTTACGATTTTAACAATCGCAGTGATTTTGTGCTTCTAACCCGCAAATTATTTGCGGGTAGCGAAAAGACACCAATTGAATAGTAAATTAGATTAAGGGCTGCCACAACTCCAATTTTCTCAATTTATTAGGGGCCATGGTGTCCAATGATTACATCAAGTTTCCATGGTCATTCACTAAACCAAGAATGTTTTATTAAAGACATTCTGATACATCTATAATTCTCAGTAATTCTTTATTAAACAATAAAAATACTATTACTATTTTTAATCATGCTCGCAGGCATTACGAGCTCCTTATCTCTCCATGCCCTGAATGATTTTCTCTGGAGAGAAATGCTCTGCAAACAGGCATACCATACTTGTAGTATGATAGTGGATGGTGACTAAAATTGTGGTTACACTACTAACTGCTACTAATGTATGTTTCAGATGGTGATTTTCAATTTGGTAGGTCCACTCCAGCCACAATGTTTCATTCAGGTGGTAGAGTCATTAGGAGCTTGTACAGCCTATGGGGTCATTGAAAAATATTAATGAACTAGATGTTTACCCATCATAAATTACGGTATAATATTAGATGTGTCTCTTCCCCCCACCCTCTCCCTCCCCTGTGTCTCTTTTCCCACCCTCTCCCTCCCCTGTTTTTCTTTTCCCACCCTCTCCCTCCCCTGTGTCTCTCTCTCCCGTGTCTCTCCCCCCCTCCCTCCCCTGTGTTTCTTTCCTCCCCCCTTTCTGTCGTCCCCCCCCCCCCCACCCCCTGCTCTGTTCCCTGCTCAGCACTGTGCGCATTCGCAGCCGGCGCTGCGCATGCAAAGTGTGGCATGTACGGAATCCGTACAATAGTTTCTGTAGTGCGCAAGTGCTCCCACTTGAGCGTTATGCACTTTCAGAAACTATATTAGTGATTGCTTAAGTGCACAGTAACAGTTTCATAAAGTTTTTTTCTTATTGAGCCCTACCTAACAGTTCTTTAGAAAGCCCTTTATAAGACCACTGAAGTTTTAAGTTGTTGCATTGCAGTAAAGCTTCTTTTTTATAAATACCATGCTAAATATACTTATAAAATATAAAAGCAGTCACATCATTATGAAACTATTGCAGACACAGATTTAGTATTTCTAGTCATTATTACAATAACATTGATATGTTTAAAAAAAATACTACTGCTATACATAAACTTCATACTAAATGTTAAAATTTCTTTAAGGGCCACTAAAGTATATTTTCCAGTTCAATAGTAATATGTATAGGTAACGGGTAAAAAACATTGAATACGGTAATAATTTATGGAAATATATATTAGACATGTAACCGACAAGCTAGGAAAGCTTTTCTCAGTTTGTATACAATATTAATTGAATCCATTGTATTCAATAACTAAAAAAAATGTATAGCTGGAATATGTATTTGCTGACTTATTAAATTAGTATTCTGAACACTCTCCTACATGGGGTACTTTCATAGGCTGGCTGGTTATATACACTAGTTTTGTCTTTGCTAAGGGTAGTGTTCAGATCACTTGACTAAAGGACCACAACGGTTCAAGAAAAAAAGACATTGTTAAACGGTCACTGACTGATACTATGTACAAACTAGCAACTTGCCCATCAAAAATGACGGCAATTACATTTGAAGGCTGGCAATGCTGTTTGCCACACACTGCAAGGCTCTCTCCTCGCGGGCCTCACGATGAGTGCCTTTGGTGCTCATTGCGAGAGTCTTCCACGGGACCAACCTTGCAATGAGCACCTTTGGTGCTCATTGCGAGCCCCTACCCCCCTCTACTTTACGGGCCTCGCGATGACCGCCTTCGACGCTTATCGCGAGCCCTGCAATGAACGCTGATTGCAGCGGTCATCCAACCAGCCACTTTTGGGGCTCACGCTGAGCGCCCCACTCTCCCTGCCCTGTGTTTTTTTTTTCTCCTTATCTCCCTCCCCTGTGTCTCTTTTACCCCCTCTCTCACCACTGTGTCTCTTCCCACCCTCTCCCTCCTCTCCCTCCCCTGTGTCTTTCTCCTCTCTCTCCCTGATTCATTTTTTGTGTTGCGTGCCTCGCGGTAAGCGGCTAAGTGTTACTGGCTTCGGCCTCGTTTTTGATTTTTTTTTCAAACAATTACGGGTTTACGGCCGTCATTTATTTCCTCGCTTAGCAGATTTTCGATCAATGAAAAACGCCAATTGAATCTCAAATTAGCTTGCAACCTCACTCACAGGCTCCCTGCCTCTCTCCCCCTGTCCTGTGTGTGGTTGTGAGCAAATTTTTGAAGTGGCGTTTTTTGGTGGTCTACTGACCGAGTTACGGGCTTAGAAAACATGGCGGCCGTTAAATTTGTAATTTTTTCAAAGTCTTGCGTGCCTTAGTTGCTCATTGCGCATGTGCAAGCTTGTATTATTTACCATTGCATGATAATGTGTGGTTAATATAGCATAACTTAGAATTTACTGTGAAATTAGTTTATGTTATGTTTAAATGAACAGAAGTGGTAAATTCAATGACACTTAATGGACAATATTCAAACAGGTAGAAGGAACAGATTGTGAACAAAAGGCTGATGATAGCACTTCCTAAATTTAAAATTACACAGCAGAGGTTTGAAATGTGGTGTCATTTAAAACTATAGAAATTAACACTTAATCAATTTTAAATGTTTTTTAAAAATGCATTTTCAAACAGTAAACCTATATTGATGTTTGGGATTTCATTACCAATAATGAATGATTAATTAACAAGAGATCTTTGTTTGCTGGTGGATAGGATAGGCTGATTGGCATAAAAAATAGCAAACTTCGAGCCCTATTCTATTAGTAGCCCACAAATGCCTCTAACCTGTAATTTTTGCTGCAGTGTTTTTTCCTTTAGATGTATTATATTGACTCACAATTTACCTCCTTAAGCCTAAACTAGTAAACCCTGCCTTTTTAAGTAGGATTTCAGGGGGTGTGGTCATATGATCTGACAATATTTAAGTAAGCCAATAGTAACTGAGAACGTCGTCATGATGTCAGTAAAACATGGAAATTAGACAGAATCTGCAATCGGAGGCTCTGAATTAATTAGTGCCAATAATTTGCTGATGGGACTTGCAATCAAGCAGTCTAGCAATCTATAAAATGCATTAGATTATCTGTTTTAGCCCATGTGGGTTTCATGATCTGTATGAACCCCTTGAGTCCCAAGATAGATATTACTCAGAAATAACAGTTAAAAATAATATTTTTTTTAGTTGCATATTTGTGGGTTTGAGACTGTTGTGCAATTAATTCTAATGTCTTTCCATTCCTTCCAGTGCTTTTAAAGTACATTATTGTGTCTTTAACTGCTGCTACAGCTCTAATAAGTGTTTGAAAAAGTATTTGAAAAGTGATACTTCTTTCAATTGACGTCAGACCCTATTTCTGAGAGTTAGCGCTACGGGTCTAATAGAATATTGATTTTGTGTATCTTTACTTATTTAGAGCTTGTAATATTTGTGCTGTTCTAAAACCAAAAGGCCGTTTTTTGCGCCTTTGGCTGGCCCGTAGTGATTGTGGATGGGGAACTCGTAATCGGATTGCGAGTAGCTAATAGAATATGTGTTAATATTAAGAGTGATTTTAAGTGTGTATACATTTACAAACTTGGCCATAGAATAGGGCCCTTAGTTTACTATAGGTAAATGCATTTTTAATAAAAAAAATTAGATAAAGTACTTGTTATTAACAATAGTTTTAAATTATACCGTACCTCCCCTGTGTGACTTTTTTTTTAAAGAATTGTTTCTACATTTCTGCCTAAATAGGAAGAACTGAATGTACATTGGAAATTTCAGCCACTGTCCAGAGCTTGTCACATAATTTGGTTGATATTATAAAATGCAAGAGCATAATGCAAGGCATGTAATAGTCCTATAATTATCACCCGATCCATGCAGGCCTGCTCAATGTTTATCAGAAGTCCATCACTTTTATAAGATTTCTTCAAGTTCAATACATTGCCTGGGAGGTTTTCTCTCAACAAACATATACCCCAGTAATGTTGTACCGTGGCTCTCGTGGTAGTATTTTTGTGTCCAATGCTTTAAGATACAGAACCCTTTTATCAGAGTGATACTACATATGGCACACAACGTTTCATCTAGCTTTTCCATGATTTGAATACAGAGCATTGTAACTGCAGGTAAGTTCATTGATAATTTGTCTATAATTTTGACTAATAGTAGTGGTATATTTAACGTATTAGACTCGGCAGGTAAAACCTCAGATGCTGTCTGTTGAGAAACACTGCTCTAAAATATCCTCAGTCTCTATCTGTGGGCACTTTCTCTCTCTCGTACTTGGTCTTGCCATGTCTGAGCACTGGAAACCGAGTTCGGCCTCTTCGTATTGTAGTGGTGGTCTGTGTGAAAGAGTGGGGGGCGCTTTAGGTCTTTTCATGGGCTTTGAAGGCATCTTCAATGTAAGGTGCTGGTGATTCTGAAGAGGTCTCATGGAGCATTGTCAGATTTTTCTGGGGGGGATCTGTCTGTGGCCTTGCCTCTGATCAGAACACTCGCTAATTCCAGCCCAACCCCATGTTGTGATTAATTTGCATTCTTTGTCAGAAGTTAATGGAGTTTTTTATGACTGCTTCTGAAGAGCTGATCTGCTGTTTATACACTTACCAGCGGAAATCCTCGCCCTCCCCCGCACTGATTGATGGAGACGCTCTCTGTTATGCCAAACGGCTTTTTAAGCTGTTTTTAAGAATTATTTGAATAAAATGCAGGCGTGCGTCCTGAGAGGGGGGCGACAGGAAGATTATCTGATGAACAAGACAGAAGAGATAGATAAGAGAACCCAGTGGGGAGAAGAATGATCAAAAGAGGGAATGATAAGAGATGGCACGAAAGAGACAGGAACAGTGCTTCTGTCATTTAACCCTCATGCCCATCTATGCCCACACACCAATTCCTTGCAGCTCATGACTGGCACATTATATAGTCAGCTCTCTAATACATGGAATTGCTTGATCTGTATGTATATGGCAATGTCATTATATTACAGACACGTGAGACAGATATTTGTACAGCATTGATGAGCTGTGTCCTTCGCTATACAAAGAGCCTGAAGACCCACTATGCTATCTGTGTGAGACTGTAAAATGTGTTAGGATGCACACCAATAAAACATTCTGTTAATCAGTTTACTTTCATTTAATGGCAACCAGATAATCATGAAAACTTCCAATTACTTGTTTTTTAAGACTTAAAATATGATGTCCCATCAGATGAGTGTCACATGTTTCTTTATGCTCCAATCAGATCAATGTATCTGTCTTATTTAACCTGACAGTGTTTGTTTTTGACTTTGTGTGGCATAATATTGGGTTGGTAAACACATTATTAAATTATAGCAAATCAAACATTAAATTGGATTACTAAGTGTTGTGGTTGCAGATAATTTACGTACCCAGACAAATCATATACATGTAATATACAATAAAACTTTGCACCCTAAGAACTGACATTCCTGTACATGACAAAATCTTTCTACTCCATACAAACATACCTGTTAAGGCAATGAAATGTATGTACACTAATTACATTTTCATTTGAAACTTTAATAAGCCTACTACCATGTTGTAGTAAAATCGGCAACTACACTTCTCTGAAGTTCCAAATGTTAAAATTAAATGTCATGTATATTTATAGATAGTCACCCATTTTTGTTTTTCATGAATAAAAACGTACTTAAATGTGGATAGGTTTCATCCTAACCCCAGTATAGCACTACGGAATATGTTGGCGCGTTACAAATAAAGGATAATAATAATAATTTAGGTTACATGTAGTTGTTTATCATAGTGCTTCCACTGCAGCTATTGATTCTGGATAATCATCCTTAGCTGCAATGGATACTGAATTAGAATCTTGACAATAGACCTGAGATCTGTGTAAAAATGGGTCTGCTGACCTGTTTAGAGTAGCTTGTCTTGTCTTACTGTATTTACAGTTGAGTTTTTTTCAATCAAATTACTACCCGCGCTAATAAATTTGACCATCCAAGAAGAACCTCCAAATCAAAAATCAGCTTGTCTGCACAGCCATCTCTTTCCCATGGATGGAGTGTGGCTCTCTATCAAATAATTCAGATGTACAGAACGCATCCTCCTCTTCCCAGCTCGGCCCTTCACTCCACACTTTAGATCCTGTCCCATTACAGAGATATAATTAAAGTTTGTGTCTCCCAGCCAGAAATTAGGCAGGGGTGACACGCCAGGCCAGTCTTGGCAGGCGGCCAGAAATTCTAATTTCTGACGATGATTTAATTTCAATTTTAAATAAATCGTTTTTTAATTTAAAAAAAAGAGCGAGTTTCCTCACATTAGCGATGATTGCCACATTAAGCTCTGCGCTCACAATGGAGCCGCATAAAACATTATTTATACACAGAGCGGAAACCGTTCTGCCTCCGAAATGGATTATGGTGTGTTGTGTGTTTTTTTTCCCTCCCTCTTCTAATATAACCTGGAGGATACTAAAAAGTGTTTGTGGTAAATTAGCATTCTGCCGACTTTCACCCATAAATGAGAGAAGAGCTATTAACACTTGTGTATTTTCATTATGTAAATTGTGTTAACACATGCCCACAAATTGCCACCAGCAAGACAATCATTTTCTCCCAGTGATCATAATGTGTCCTAGTGAGATGTTTTGATTATGACATGCTAATTACATATTGCCTTTTTTCCCCTCTTCTTTTTTTTTTTTTTTTTTATTTGTATTTATTTTTTTCCCTCCCCAGATTCAGAAAAACCACGGATCTTTAATGGTAAGCTTTACGAGTCCAAACAGGGGGGAGTGCAGCAAAATAAGCAGGGGGGGCTGGAAAAAATTCACTTTTGCTTTTTTTTTTTCTTGATGGCTGGTTCTTCTTGCATGCTCCACTGCCTTGTTTTAAACTTTGCAAATTGCATTTTGAAGAAAAAGCAAACATTTAACTGCCTGTATTAGATTAGGTACCATTAGAAATAATAGAAATGCTCCGACATGAATGTTTTTATAAGAGCTCACTGCTGTTGATTAATCTTGCTATTTTTATTGCATTAATGGTGTTTTTTTGTGCCTCTTATGACTGTACTGTAGAGATATTGCATATAGGTTAATACTTGTCTCTCTCTCTCTCTCCACAGCCGCTTCAGATATTGCAATGCATTGTTGATGAGGTGAGTCTCAGACTTATGTGCTTTCGCTCCTAAAGTCATTCCTAATGGAGTGGAAAGCTTATATTTTGTTTCTTAATGAAGCACAATGGACGACACCCTCTGAGAGAGTTCATTGGAAAGGCTTGGAGCTGTTTAACATGACTTGGCCTCTGCTTCCCAACCCCTCCTCCTCTTCGGAGCCCCCCTGCAGACTTATCCTAGCTGCTGTAACAGGGCCCACAGACTGAGAGAGAGAATATTAAGTGGGGATCGGCCCTGCTTGCTGGGGTGTGAAGAGAAGGAGGGGGTAATGTGTGTGTGTTTATATGCAAAGGGTGTGGGGTGCAAGGTTGTAGCTTGTTTATATATGTGGGGGTGCAAAGAGAGCGAGAGCATTTTTTTACATGGGTAGGCAGTGTGTCTTTATTTGTCCTTGCCTCCCTACTTCTCTTGCTCTTCTGTGCTGTACCCCTCCCTCCCCAGCAGTTTGCCATTCAGAGCAGTGTGCCCAGTTCCCTGTCTCTGGTCACCTCAGCTGACTGCTCTGGGACCTGTTGGCTACACACATGGTCACTGCTCTGTGAGTAAATTATATGGGGGGCCTGCACTGTGGTTGAGTATCACAAAATAACATCCTGCAGCCTCTCCCAGCAAGTCAATTAAACACAGTGAACCATTTAAATATTAACAGACATTCAGTTTACAAACTAGGCTACAACTACTAGACATTATTTCACCTTTGTGTCCTTTAATATATGGGAGTTAGATGCTTCTAGTCACCTGCATAATATAGTTGTTGTGTGTTTGCATAATCCACGGGCATTTTGTGGGTTTATTCCTCCCTGACTGCGCCGAGTGTACCTTGTTCTGTATATATAAGAAGCAAAACACTTAATAAGGGCTCACGCTAATTGTCCCTCTTGTAATTACAGCTCTTGTTTTTCTGATAATTGGGCCATGGCAATTATCTGTATCTTTAGTAGTCAGATGGCAGTGCAGAGCTGCCCCTCCACTGTCATACAGCTGTACTTGTGCTTCCTTCATACTGTGTGATCAGAACAGATACATGGGAGGTGTGTGTATTGGAGCTCATGTAATCCTCAACATGCTATTTATATGATGAGGTTTATTCGTAATATTTATAATATTGTCCTTTTTTTATAAGGCTCCAACTTATTTCGTAGAGCCAAGTACAGCTTGTAAATTTTTACAAGATTAGGGTCCTCTACACCTTTTGTGTGTGCATGGTAAAAAATAGTACAATTTAGTTCACATTTGGACATCTAAAAATAAGTTAAAAAGCATATTTACTGCTCAGAATCTCAGACATAAATTCATTACACTGCACTCTGGGAAACGGGGTAGAGACATGTAAATGAGTCAACAATGCATTTTCGCTCTTTTATCCAATAGTACTTTACACATGGCTCCTTTTAGCATATGCCTGTCATTATAATACAGCTTTCATGCATAGCATAGGCTGGATTAGCATGAGTTTGGAAACCTACCAACAGACAGTCACTGTTTCCATCCTATTGAATCTAATCATTGTGGGGCTGGTACCGAACACATGCTGTGTGTGTATATATGTGTATAAATATATATATATATATATATATATATATATATATATATATATATATATATATATGTTTCACCACAACGATCATTTAATATATGGGGGGCAAAAGAACGATAGAAGCCCTCCACCGTACAGTAGTACAGTATATAAATGCAGTGTAATAACTGTTTTTCTCGGAATTCTGAGCTGGAAGGAGTTTTTTTTAACTTGCTTTAGACATTCAGATGTGAACACAGATGTACTTTTTATTTACTGTACTACTGTATGGGGGAGGAATTCTATCGCTCATTTCCCCACTATATATTAAATGATTGTTGTGGTGAACTACCTACTCATAAGGTCCACAACACAAGCTGGGATCCCGCTCCATGCTGATGATAGCCAGTAAGCGTGAAACAGCTGTACATGGATAGGATTCTCAGCTTGTGTAAGAGGAAGCCATGTTTGAAAATGGCTATGGATTGAAGAGCGAGGCATTTGTGGGCACATTTGCATGTCCCGGCTCAGCTTCCCAGAATGCAGTGTAATAACTGTTTTTCTCTGAATTCTGAGCTGGAAGCAGGTTTTTTAACTTGTTTTGGACATTCAAATGTTGTCACAGATGTACTATTTATTTACTATATATATATATACATATATATATATATATATATATATATATATATATATATATATATGTGTGTGTGTTTATTACTCTATTATATATATGTGTTATGCTTATTTTTGTTTATCCTTATTTGTGCAAGATCTTAATTTTTCAGCAAATAATGACACTGACATTCTATGTACTTTCTGTGATGGTCACATGTACTTTGCATGATACACACTATTGTCTCTCCTACTCCAGGACTCTCCAGTTCTTCCAACAGGGGAGTTTTCAGAGCCATTTGTGCATTTCATCACCCAGTGGTAAGAGGATTTTGATACCTGTGTGTATCTCCAATACATAACTCATGGGTTTTGACTTTCTTTTGGCATATTCCTTTGGTCCTTACGTTTTATTGTCATTGCTGTTGTCTCTTTACTTTATATCAACTATACATAATGTATATCATATGTGTATAAGTGTATTGGAATATATAGAAATGTAGACACATAAACAGCTGAGACTGTTTCTGTATCCATGGTCCCCTCTCATTACACCTAGACAGGAATAGTGATGACCAGTATAGGTTATACTATGTGATACATTAAGAATTTAAATACTTTTTAAACTTAAAAAGTCTAGGTTTGCAAAAGAGCATATTTGGGACGTGGCCCTTTAATCCCTGAACATACTGACACTTGTTTAAAACTCTAATTTGACACTTTACAATAGCTTATCCCCCAACGAATGCTGTTCCATTGAAATACCCTCATGTAAAATTCTGTGTGATACTACTGCAAGTACCCTCATAAAGCCCTGATGTCCACTGCCAAAAATCTCTTTATCTGACATGCATTACATTTTTCTTTAAAAGATCCTCTTATTTCTCCTCTATGAATCATCATACTTTTCCACTTTCAGTATTCCTATATCTTCTACAGTTAGTTCATATAACCTATACCCAAATGTCATCTTGCTGCTCCATAAAGCCTCTCAAAATTGTTCCTTCTTTTGCTCAATATGACATTTCCCTCTAATAATTTATATGACTCCATTTAAGTTCTCCCTATAACTTACCCTAGTACTCCATATAAACTGGCCTTGTAACTCCAAACCGCTCCATATAATCTTTCTCTATAACCCCTCTTTATTGTGCAATATAATCTCTCACTATAATGGCTGCTTTGGTTTCATATACCCCCACCACATACCTTCTGCTACTGTTCCATAAAACATATCTCAATAACATCTCATTTGCTCCATAAAATCTCTTCCCACCTATTACATTTCCCTATAACTCATGTTGTTCCCTATACATTCTCTTGAAAACATCACCTATTGCCACCACCTGTAATACATATTGCTACATCCTACATCCTATTGTTTCATATAACCTCTCTCCATGTAACATAGCCTCCTCAATATAACTAGAAAAGTGGAACTGTGAAGAGGATGAGAATTAGATAGAAGGGTATGAGGATTAGGCAATACATTTCTAAATGGAAATTGTTGTCATATGTACCTTTTTTCTTTTGTGCAGTATGAGGAAACAACCAAAGGAGAGACCTGCACCAGAGGAGTTAATGGTAAGAGTGTGAGCTTAGTGAGGTCTGTGGATATCAGGATGCTGCAAATTGATTTATCTGACTACATTTGAGATCAAAAAATTACTTATAATGTACCTCAACTGTTCTTGAGATAATCAGGAATAATCTAGGCCTTCTAGATATGATGATGATTGCATGCTCTGTCACCAGATGCCTAGGGAATGGAAGACCCTTTCATTACAAGCAAGTCATCTATGAGATGTTCATATTGGAGCAATAATGGTTCTAAAAACTTACCAAACAGGGCTACAAATAACAATACCTTTTAATCTTCACAGTGTCTAGAGTTTACAGCAGTTAAAATTGTGAGAATAAGATTTCCAAATGCAGATTTTGCACCCACAACTACAGGGTGCAGTCTTAGCACAGCATTACTGCAATATGTGGTACTATCATCCTCCAGTTTCTTTGTTGTAATATCTACTGGATCCGACTCTGGATAATTGCTTTTAAATGACTGTCTCTTGAATTTGTCTCTTATCACATTCTTCTTTTCCATCCTCTCCACTCTTTCTTTCTTCTTCTCTCCTCACCTTTTTCTCTAACTCTCCAGTTTTCTCTTTTTCCTAACTTGGATTTCCCTTGCTTTTTCTTCTTTAGCCACTCTCTCGATCCCTTAACCACTGTACTTCTCTGTTATCTCCAAGCAACTCTGCTATACTTTCTTTTTTGCTATCCAACTACTCCCCTACACGCTTATTATCAACAATCTAACAGTCCTGTGTTAACTCTACTCTTTTCTCACATTTTCCCTCTCTCTCTTGCCTTCACAGCTTTCTTCCCTCTTGTACTCCACGTGGTTCCTCTCCACTTCCATTTCTTTGCTTATTACCCTGCATACACGCTCCTCTATTTGTACACACTTACCTTTCTATCTGTTCCAGTCATTACTTTCCTGTTGACTGACATTCAGCAGCCCTGTTCTTATCTTTCCAACTATTCTGCCTCTCACTAAGCCCCCTTATTGTCCTCTGTTCTTTCCACTATGTTTCTCCAATCAATCTTCTGTCTCCACCAAACATACCCATTCTCCTCTCGCCTGTTTATCCTCCTACACTTGTGTCCTCAGCTACACTTCTCTCGTTCCACACATCACCTTTTGTGATATCCTATTCTCTTTCCCTATCCACTCTCTCCTGTTCCCCTCTATTCCAATCTCCTCCGGGGCTGCAGAGATTGTAAAGAGCCTTTTAGCAGTTTTGTTCTTCCTCCACTTGACAGGTGGACCCAGCTGGTATCAGATAATGTGTGAGTGACAGATCTGGCCTCCTAATCACCCCTCTCAAATCTGATGAGGATTCTGTACTTGGAAGGAGCAATATCGGTGGGATAATTGCAAAACTTTGTATTGCACCCATCCAACCACATTCATAGTGATCCCTCTGAGGAATTAAATACAGTCACATCTGTGGGATTCTGGCTGCACATTCCTCTACAGGGAAAAGAGCTATGATATCAATAGACGAGTACCTAATGCAAGACGAGAGAGTAAATAGAAGACTTAGCTGTGTGCTTGTGTGATGATAGTGTGAATATGATCATTGGTAGACATAGTCTGTGATCATTAGAATATCCTACAGTGTGTACAATCAGTAGAAGATGTAGCAGTGTTGGTTCATTTGTGTTTAATCAGTGCAAGAGATAGCTGTGTGCCCCATATCATTATTTTTGCTTAGGATTTTTTTCTTTGACCTTTCTGCCAAAGTAGTTGCAATCTGCTCAATTCTTTAAAGTTAAACTGTGTATTTTAAGATTACGCCCCTCCTTTCTTACTAATGAGGTTATGACCAGCCGCTTATTATAATTGCTTCCAACTCCTTTTAATTTTCAAGCTTATTAATCATAAGAAGAGTTATTTAAAATTGCATAAATTAATCTTAGATTAAAAGACCATCAAGGCCTAGAAACAATTAAGAATATGCATGGAGTCCCAGGGGCAGCGCTGTGTCTGATTGTAACAGTCAGGTGGGTCTGGCTGAGAAGGCTGCATGATGATTAATGTGTGGAACATTTAAATGAGAGCTTGTAAATGCCACTCACTGACCCTGTAACTATATCACCTGCCTGAGATGCAAAACTACACACTGCCTCACAGACCTGCTGACATGGACAGGGGAGATTGCAGTAAATAACGTCCATGTTACATGATCTAAAAAAAACTCTAGCACTGGACTATAATTGACCAAAATTGTATATTCTTGCCCTTTAAACAATACAGAAATGCATAGACCCCTTAAACCTAAACATTAAAGTCTTTGTCTAATAAAGAGCTCTGCAGCCAAGCTCATACTTTCTTGGACATGTGTACAGATGTTTCCAAACCTTGAAAGTATTTTGGTCACCTACAGAATGTTCCAAAACTCACTGATTTTGAGGATACTCCAGAGCTATGAAATCTATCTTGGGTACAGATACAGATCTGGAAAATATCACAAGGCTCTCAAACACATATAAAGAGCTTGCCATACATCACAAGCCTCTTGGATAAGTGTGCATAGCTTTCTAAAGCTCACCATTTGCATATTTTATGGACATGTGTACTGAGCTTTCCAAATCTCACAACTCTCTTTGACATGTATGCACACCTTTCCATAACTTTTCTTCATGTTCAGAAATATCCAGGCATCAAGTATGGTCTCATTGTTCAAGTAACAGTCAAAACGTAGTATCTTTTTAAAGGAACACTGCAGATGTTTTCTAAATATGCTATAATTTATGACGGTAGGAAGTAACAAGCACTTTAACATTGAAATGTTTAATAATATTTTGCTACAGTAAACTTACATTAAAGTTTGTAAATTGTCTCTTCCTATCAGCTTTTCTGATCATAACATCAAAGTTTCACTTGTATCTTTGTGCTAGAGCATAATAATTGTGAATTACTTCTTTGAGTCTATACATGCTCAAATTGTATGAACGAGATGGAAATTGAAATATTGGGCATTGTTTTCATCCTCCCTGCAACTACCATTGCCAGGAAGTAATTAAACGGCTAGTATATGGACTTCTCATGTTAAACCTATTTTTTAGTTCACCATTAAGTACCATAAAAAATATAAGTGCAAACAGCAGTAACACTGAAAAATATAATTTAAAAACACAGTTTACCTCATTAGTGCCCACTGCAGTGCCGCTTTCCACCTCTTGCATTGTCCTATGCACTACTGAAAGGAAGAGGAAGATATCAACTGCAATAACTGATTAGGCTAGCTTGTTTAGGCTTGAATAATGTTATCACAGTTGAAATCTTCCACTTCCTCTCTATTGTGCACAGGACAATGAGATAGGTGGGGAGGGGTACAGCAGTGACCATTTATGAGGTAAACTTTTTTTTAAATTATGTTTTCTAGCTAAAGATTTAATTTACTGCTGTTTGCACTTTTTACTTCATTAGTCTTTATTGACACAAAATATGGTATTTTTGGATATTGACATTATCAATACATATCACAACATACAGTATGAGAAACAATACATCCATAATATATTGTCAATTTTGTCTAACACATCTTAATGCGACTCCACCACTTCTTTTTCTCTCTTTTCACCTCCTAAACATCAAATAGAAACTGAAAATAATACACCCTCTTTCAACTGAAAGAAGGTCAGCAAATTAAGAAAATAATAAATTGAGATTGAAAAGACACCAAAATGTCCATTTCTGAAATAAATACCGATTTGCAGATATGGTATACCTACACCTCCTCACCCAAAGCCTGCCCGTGCCGCAGAACTATTCCAAATCTTGTCCAAGATGGTCCAATATCAGAGTCTGTCCCGGAGCCCCCAAGCGTACCCCTCCCAAACGGCCCCCCATTCCATTAAATATATATTAATGGGATGTTAGTTTATAGAAATAGTATACCTGGAACTAAGCCAGCTCCCATCTTTAAATATAGGAATGTGTTGGAGAGAGTGTGAGTCATTCGTCATAAATCATGAAAGAGCTCACCTTGTTTACAACTTCTCGTTTATCTAGAACTTATGTTTTCCATCTCCTTGCCAACTGTTTTTTTTCCCACTAGCATAAGAAACTGTAACCATTTGTTTTGATTTTTACTTATGTGTACACAGGGAACCCCTAGTAAATAGAGTTTAATTGACGGAGTTATGTCAGTGTGTAATACTTCAGATGCTATGTCAGGGACTCCCTCCCACATATCTTGAGCAATCTCACACCTCCACCAAATGTGCAAAAATGTTCCCGTTTCTCCACACTCTCTGAAACATGCTAGGGACGCCCGGGGGTTCAATTTGTGCAACCTATCTGGTGTAAAGTAGGCTCTGTGTAAAACCTTAGTAGCAGTTTCTAAATAGCTAAAATACACTGAGCCAATGGATAGTCTTGAACAGATCCTCCCCCATTTCTGAAGATCCCATGATACCCCCAAATCCTCCTCCCAATGTCTGATAAACCTAGCCTTTTGATCTTCTGGGGCCGTATTCAAAATAGAATATATCGCTCCCACCATTACCCTAGTAAGCGGATGGTTGCTGCAAACCCTGGACATCCAGGTGGATTGGGGAGCCCCCAGGATCTCGTGCTGAGGAGATCCAATGCCTAATCACATATTATAATTGTCTAACTACGATTCGTCGTCACGCTGCGTTTCATAGTGCGTACGGCGAGCCGTTAAACCGCTCTGTTGCTTAGAGCGTACGACTTAGCGATGAGCGCCAGAGGCGCTCATTGCCCGGCGAGCCTCGCACAGCGAGGCGAGCCGTTAAATCGTAGCACTTTGGCAATGAGCGCCACAGGCGCTCATTGCAGGCGAGCCTCGCATAGCGAGATAAACGGCGGAACCAAAACACTAAAAAAAACACTAAATACACACAAAAAAATAAAATAAACGTCACTTACAGCATGGGGAACCAGGCAGGACGTCTGGAAGTGAGTTGGAACTCCAATTTACAGCGATTTAGCCAAGTTACAAAGATCGAAAATCGGCTAAGCGAGAAAAAAATGGCTGCCGCAAAAAATGAAAATGAGGCTATACTACTACGAACTGCGTAAAACACAGCCACAGACGTATGTGTTGGAAAAACAGTGAGATAAAGGATGCGGATTAACCGCGCAATGAGTAAAAAGACAGTAGCGAGTACATTTTACGAAACGCAATTACAGATTTACGCATTAACACAGATTTAACGCCTTTGTCTCGCGCAACATCGGATTTACCGCCTAAACCAACGCATTTGATGAAATATAAGTTGAAAGTTACAAAAATAAAAATGTAAAAAAAAAAATTGCTATTTATTTTAAGAAAAAAAAAAAGGGACAAATGTAGCGTCATGTTGTGTGGCAAACAAATTTCACAACATTTAACCGTCATTTGACCGTTTGACCATATTTACTGTTAAACCGTAGTACTTTAGCGGGCTTAGCGATGAGCGCCGCAGGCGATCATCGCCTGACAAGCCTCGCGCAGCAAGGCGAGCCGTTAAACTGTAGTACTTTGGCAATGAGCGCCGCAGAAAAAATGGCGGACGAACAAAACGAAAACGACGCTACAGCACTATAACCACGGAAAACACGTACCGATAATCCGCTAAGACGCATACCACACATTATCCGCCATTTTAGGATAATGCGGAAGTACAGCACTACGCTAACGGTTTCGGATCGCGCACGCACACTATTACACTGCACACGTTCATCACGCTTACCCAGCACCTCCACACCACTAATGCTGCAGCAACATCAACACAGATTGCCAGCTCTTCAACACAATGCATAAAAATACGTAAATTCATTTATTAATTTGTATTCTATATTTCAGTAGTACACAGAAAACAACATTAGCTACCTTACAATTCCATATGTATATTAATAACTAAACAACTTTTAAAACATACACATCTGATTGCCGTCATTTTTTGACGGGCAATACGCTAGTCTTATTATAATTTAAATATTCACTTAATGGAAGCTTATATTTAATTATGAATTGATCTGTAGTGAGGAGTTGTTCCTTCTTCATCCATGCTCCTAGCTTCTCTAATTTATTAGTGAGCCACCACACTTTAGACTCTTCCTGCAAAGTTTCCAAGATCTGCGAAAAGGTCAAAACTGGGGTTAAAGGCAGACTCTGTGCTTCAGTTGATGTCTTGAATCGACCCATTCCCAATTATCCCAGGATAGTTTAATCATGGGATTATGTAGTTTAATGTCTAGAGTTGAGCCTGGAGGGGCCCATATCACAGTATCCCACTCAAAAGGTTTCATTTGTTGGTTTTCAATAAACACCCAAAGTGGTTGGTGTTCTATTGAATGAGCTTGTGGCATGAAAGCAATCTGAGCAGCTCTAAAATAATGATTAAAATTGGGGCAAGATAATCTCCACCACGCCCCCCCCCCCCCCCCCCCCTCAATCCCCACCGCATTTCTGTTTCTGTGCATAAGGGATCTCTTTATCCTAGGCCGTTTATTTTTCCAAATAAATCTAAAAAGCAGCTTTTGGAATTTTTCTATTTTATTCCATCTAATATGGATAGGGAGAGAGCGAAAAAAATCCAAAATTCTGGGCAGAATATTCATCTTAATAGCGTTTATACACCCTGTCCAAGATATTTGAAACCTACTCCATTTCTCTAAATACGCCGCCAAATTTTTAAATAAAGGTGTATAATTGGCTTGATAGAGAGATCCATGATCTCAGGAGTTAAACTTATCCCTAAGTATTTAGTTTTATCTTTGGGCCAGGAAAAGGCATATTTGTTTTTCAGCAAGGCCAATGTCTGTCCAGAAATACGGGTTCCTATAATCTCAGTCTTTTCCATATTCACCTGGAGACCTGCAGCCTTATTAAATTGCGATTCAGTAAATTTAAAAGGGCTCTATTTAAGCACACCGCATACTTTTTTTACAGAAGTTTTTAGTTAGTGAAGACCTTGCTTTTGGATAGAAGTTCAAGAACTAAAAACTTCTGTAAATAAAATATGCTGTGTGCTTAAATAGAGCCCTTTTAAATTTACTGAATCGCAATTTAATAAGGCTGCTGATATCTTCTCAAATACCCCTAAAACCTCCATTAAAGCAGGTAGGGAATTTTGTGGATCCGTGAGTACACAAAATGTCATCTGCGAACAGACAACATTTAAACTGGTGCAAACCAACTGTAAATCTCTGGATTTTGGAAGTGTACCGACTGTCCCCACTGTTATTTGCTCTCGCCATCGAGCCCCTAGCGCAGGCCAAAGGGCACCCCTGTCTTGTCCCCCTTTTGGATTTTTATAAACTTTGAGGATTCACCAGGTAAGTTAAGATGCGCTATCGGGTCTTTATTGTAAGTTGTAAGCAGATTCACAAAATTCCCCTTAATTCCCATTTTAGTCAATATAGCATGTAGATAACGCCATTCAATCATATTGAATGCTTTCTCTAAATCCAGCGCAGGAGTACACAGTGGAGTACCTGCGCACTTAGCAGGGTAAAAAATATTAAGTATCCTCATAATATTATCCCCTGCTTGCCTAAAGGTAACTAAACCTACTTGATCCTTGTGTATCAATCTGGGAAGAAAATTAGACATTTAGACAGACATTAGCTTCGCCAAAATCTTTACATCCCCGTTCAATAAAGAAATTAAGCGATAATTTTTTGCCTGTAAGGGATCCCGGCCTTCTTTTTAAAAAACGGTAAGAATGGCCTGGTTTAACTCAGGGGGCATTTGCTTACCTTGCAAAATATCATTGAATAAGCTTAAGTAGGGAACCAAAATGTCTGCAAAAGTTTTATAATAAATATTTGAGAACTCGTCCGCTCCTGGTGATTTCCCTAGCTTCAAGTTTTTAATAGTTTCACAAACCTCCTCATCTGATACCTCCGCATTAAGCATTTCCAACTCTTGGTTTGTTATTGAAGGAAAGTCAGATTTATTTCAAAAATCAAGAATCTCAAACTCGCTAGATGTAGAGTGGGAGGAGTATATACTCTGATAATACTTCAAAAAGGTTTCTCTAATTTCTAGATTGGTCCATACTAAGTTTTCCTTCTTGAGTCTTAATTTGAAGAATATGGGTTTTATTTTGCTGAGATCTAAGTCTTCTAGCAAGCATGGGCGAAGGTTTGTTAACCTGGGCATACACTCTATGGCCAGTTCTCCTGACGGCCTTTTCCGTTTTTTCAGATAGCACTTCGTCCAGCTCAATTTTTTTTTTCAATCCTATCTCTCATTATACTAGATTGTCTGTTTGCATTTTTAATGTTAAAGGAATATGGAAAGTTTCTAGATTTCACTAGAAATAAAATATGCCTATGTATCTATTTACTTTTAAGTATTTTATTAAGATGTTTTTTGTGTTTAAGATCATACCTTCCTGGGTCTGCCCTCTCTAGCTCATGAAGACATAGTGCTGGCAGTGCAGTGTCTCATATTAGCCAATCATTGACCATCTCTAAGCAATATTCCGCAACATGCGGCTGAGACATGGTCACTGATTGGCTAATTTGAAACGCTGCAGCTCATAAAGACAGACTCTGTGTAATAAAATAAAGTCCATAAAAGTAAATAGATATATAGGTATATTGTATTCCTAGTGAAATCCAGAAACTTTCCATGTCCCTTTAATTAATGGTGAACTAAAAATCAGGTTTAACATGACGGTCACTTACAGTGGCCATTTAACAATGATTATCGTCCAACACAAAGATATCAGCCAAGGCTTGACTGAACAACTGCAATATTGGTTTACTGTAAGAAAATGCATTTTTACAAAAATTCAACTGATAAAGTGCCTTTGACTGCTATTGTTTTTTAAATGAACAATATTTGAAACTTTTGTTTTGTCTCTAAGTTAATACTTAAAAAAAACTTGGCAATCTATGTATGTACATTATCTGAACATCAGTTTCTTCCCATATTAAAAAGCTGATATTATTGAAGGATGATAGACAAGCATTATTAGGTTTACCTTAAATTCAAGGTACACTTCCTATGTTTTTTTATTACAGCTATCAACTGTAAAAATACAATTTGTTTTCTTTCACAGCATCTCTAAATTTTGATGCATTTTATAACTTTCCAGATCTCTGGCAAATTTCTTGAAAAATTTGAAAAATGGTGAAAGTTTTTTTTCTCTGATTTTTTTACACATACAAGTATATTTGCCGGTTTTCTTTTTTCTGGCATAATTCTATTATATTAAAAAAAAAATAAGATAACAGAAACAAAATATGATAAGAAAATATATCATAGCCTGAAACAATGTCTATTAATATAGTACATTTTAATCATTTAAGGGGAAAAATTAAATCTAAAAGGACAATATACAGAGCGTATATTTATACAACTATTTAGACCTCATTTATGCTAAAATTCTTAAAAAGTTGAGCATAAAAAGATACCAAAATATTTTATCTAACAATTTGAAATATTTGCACTCATTTTATCAATCCATGGAAACCAAATTAAACATTTCCATATAATCTGAGAAGGAATCTATGGTGGCAATAAATAAAAGGCTATAATTGAATACAACATTATGTAATAATAACATGTAGAAGAAAGCGGCAACTAATAGTTTACATATGAGAGACACAGCATAGCTAAAAAGAGAGAGAGGGTAAGAAAAGAGAACCCACAGCTCATACGGTTTGACCACAAGATTGTAAAAGGTAACAATCAATAGAAAAGGTCAAGGGCATACCAAATCATCGCTGGACAGGTGTAATGTGAACACAGACAGGTGTAATGTGAACACAGAGTTAACATTTAACCTTTAATTGTAACGTAAAAAAGGGGGATATGCAAAAAGAAGAAAAACCCCTAAAAAAGAGGTAATGTGTCCAGAAACAGGACCACGAAACCTAAATGGGGTTGTATATGGGTAAATGCTGCAAAAAAGGGGAAAAAATTGCCTAAATAAGGCTATAAGAGGGAAAGTGGGAGCCCCTGTGCTTGAATGGGATACAGGGGACAAGTATAGAGGTAAGTTCTTACAGGCACAATCGTGTCAAAGATCACAAAATAATATGTGTGTCAGACTGTACTAAGGTGCATATAGTGCTTACAATGAGAAAGGTCCCGAGTCTCAAGACTAAAAACAGGCCAGTTTGCAGATTGTGCAGTCTTACAAAGTCTAAATCGGAATTTGCTGCGATTAGAAACTGCAAGTGTCCTGAAAAGGCTATACAGTGGAAAATAAGAACCCCTGTGCCTTCAGGGGATTCAAGGGATAAGCACAATAGTGAGTACTTGTAGACACAATCGTGTCAAAAGTCACAAGGCAACATCAGTGTTAGTGTGCGCAAAAACATACATAAATATATATGATACTCACTATTGTGTAGGTCCCAGATCTCCAAACTTGAAAAACGCCCATATGTGAGTTTTGCAGTCTTTCGTGCTGCGCGCCGCTTGCTGTGGTACTACGGGGCTGCGTCACTCGTCAGTGACGTGTTCGCGTAAAGATCGCGACCTGCGCCGACCAGACGTGCGCGTGCTTGCGCTCAAGCGCGACCTGGCTGTGTGAGCCGAAAAGTGATCGCGCATGCGCTAATCGTGTCGCCCAACGCGCGATTCGCACTAGGTGGCTTCTACTGGGGCTGTATTGCTGATGATTACACCTGCTTTATATACCTGGGCAGCGGTAATGTTAACTAAAATGGGAAGTCCTTAAAGGGGTAGACAGAAAAATGTAAAATTGATAACAATAAATAATAACCAACTATTAGTAGCGAACTAGATGTGAATGACTAAAAGAATATATAATGCTCATGACAAAATGTCAATTAAAGATGAGTGCACACTATAAAAAAGGAGAATGAAACTGAGGGAAGTAATAAGGATGTCAAGTGAATGAATGAAAAAATAAATGAATATCTGAAAGAAACAGCAATTGGAGAGTATGTTTGAGCGCACGTCTGGTCGGCGCAGGTCGCGATCTTTACGCGAACACGTTACTGACAAGTGACGCAGCGCCGTAGTACCACAGCAAGCGGCGCGCAGCACGAAAGACTGCAAAACTCACATATGGGCGTTTTTCAAGTTTGGAGATCTGGGACCTTCACAATAGTGAGTATCATATATATTTATGTATGTTTTTGCGCACACTAACACTGATGTTGCCTTGTGACTTTTGACACGATTGTGTCTACAAGTACTCACTATTGTGCTTATCCCTTGAATCCCCTGAAGGCACAGGGGTTCTTATTTTCCCCTGTATAGCCTTTTCAGGACACTTGCAGTTTCTAATCGCAGCATATTCCGATTTAGACTTTGTAAGACTGCACAATCTGCAAACTGGCCTGTTTTTAGTCTTGAGACTCGGGACCTTTCTCATTGTAAGCACTATATGCACCTTAGTACAGTCTGACACACATATTATTTTGTGATCTTTGAAACGATTGTGCCTGTAAGAACTTACCTCTATACTTGTCCCCTGTATCCCATTCAAGCACAGGGGCTCCCACTTTCCCTCTTATAGCCTTATTTAGGCAATTTTTTCCCCTTTTTTTGCAGCATTTACCCATATACAACCCCATTTAGGTTTCGTGGTCCTGTTTCTGGACACATTACCTCTTTTTTAGGGGTTTTTCTTCTTTTTGCATATCCCCCTTTTTTACGTTACAATTAAAGGTTAAATTTTAACTCTGTGTTCACATTACACCTGTCTGTGTTCACATTACACCTGTCCAGCGATGATTTGGTATGCCCTTGACCTTTTCTATTGATTGTTACCTTTTACAATCTTGTGGTCAAACCGTATGAGCTGTGGGTTCTCTTTCCTTACCCTCTCTCTCTTTTTAGCTATGCTGTGTCTCTCATATGTAAACTATTAGTTGCCGCTTTCTTCTACATGTTATTTCTACATTTTTAGCAACTACCTTTACAATTGAGCACACTTACACAGTCTTCCTTTCCCTATCTGTTCTACCTCATCTTTGCCAAGTGACAACGCTGGTGGATTACCCCCTTTTTTCTCCTTTAACATTATGTAATAGCCTTTATAAATGTAGTAATACATTGCCAAAAACAATGTAATTTTAGGACTGCTCTACCATATATATGTTCCGCAGCACATGTTGAATTACAACCTGTTGAAGAGATTTCTGGTTTCTATTTATGAATAATATTAGGAGTTCAGTGCCAGTGAAAAAAATCATGTCATATAACTTTTTTTTTTTTTTTTTTTAAGTAATACATCTATTTGCTTAAGTACAAATTTTCCAGATTTTTTTGTTTTGTTTTGCGGTCTTTGATGTATCTTTCTCAAATATAGTCTAAGAAGTTTGTTCTCATTATACAACCAGTTATAAGTTAATAGGAGGTCTGGGCTGAGGTGGAAGCATTTTTGTGTCTCCTGTACACCCAATGGGTCCTTGCAGCCTCTCTAGAATATCTTCAGTTGTACTCTCTTTCACTTGATCTCAAGGTCTAATTGATCTTCACCTATAATTGTAATGAATAATAATTGACACACAGGCATGTAGGAAATATACGGTAGTCCTGTTTTACTGCAGTGAAATAAACATGCTTACAAAACTTCCACCAGGCTTTGGTATGGTTTAAAGCACTACTGCATTTTAGGAAAAAATCTCACATGTATGTAACAAACAAACAACATTAAGCCATAAGCATAAATATATTTGAGAGAAACATTTTAGAGATTGTGTCAATCTTGTCTCACTTCAGTTTCCTGAAAGCTGAGATCCTGAAGGCAGGCATGTTTTACCTACTGAAAGAGGATTTGTTGAATCATAGGATATATTTTTTTATCTGGTACATACCTGCCTTTCCTGAACATGATCAGAAGCAGATATCAATACATGCAAGCCCTGCTCCTGTATAAATGTAAACACCTCTCACACCTACAGCTTTCATTAAAGTATCATAGATGGATACTTTCAGGCACCAAAAGGTGAATCCCTTTTTTTTCCCCAAAATAAAAGCTAGTTTGTACTTCATATACTCTTAGCCAGTATTGTTTTTTCTTATTATATATATATATATATATATATATATATATATATATATATATATATGTTTATTTAACCTTTAACTGTGTTATGATCAGAATGCGCTATATGAGCAGCATGTGGTAACCCTTACCTCTTTCCTGCGCAGGGTCACCCATTCATTGTCCAGTTTAATGATGGTAACACAGAGGCAGTATCCATGTGGGTGTGTCGGGCCCTGGAAGAGAGGAGGGCTCAAGGTGGCCAAGAGTGAACTAACAAAGCAAGGGACGTGTGAGCCTGGCATCGCTATTCACACTGCCCAGCACTGAGAGGATTAGTTACAGTAATGCTGGAGCCACCGGTCATACTTCAAGAAGTATATGTTGTATTTAGCCTGCATGGTGACCAGTAAGTGGGACGTTCTCAGTCTATCTTCACATGGACTCTGACCAAAGAATGGAAGATGAAGATCGAGAAGAGGCCAAAGTGTTACAGAGTCTGGTCAGTACATCACATATAGAGGACTGACCATGACCCTATGCTCAACGAGTATCCCTTACTGGGGTCAGATCTGTCTTAAGTGCTGTATAAATTCCACTGTAATCAGGATACCTTCATTAAGTGCCATAAGTACAAACCTTGATTCCTTGGACATAACAGCCATATGTCGGGGTCTTCCAGTGCCACCTGGTCCTCACCTCACAGACACTCAGGTGCCTTTTCGTCTCAACCTCCAGTAATCTTTCCTAAGTTACAAAAATGTGTTATGTTTTTAGATAATATGTCTTGCACACATCTTTGTGATGTGTCACTCATGCTTCATCTTTACCAATAAACATTTTTATACAAATCCTGTTTACTCTCTGTTCTGTAATCTGATCAGTTTTACAATATTGGCTGTTTTTGCTTTATGCCTGAGTTCTGTCCAGTCTCTTTCATGTCCATATTTAATAAAAAGCTATTACATGTCTCAAATTGTAATGGCTGCAAAATGAGTTTAATGTAATCATTAATGTTTATCATCATATCTCCTCTATTTACTTAATACATCAGGTCCTTATAAATCGTCCCATAGCCCCAAAAAGCTCCCTATAGCTACTACTTCTGTTCTTATAATCCCTCTTTATATCCCTTTTGCTCCCCATAACCTTTCTCTAACCCTCTTACTGATCTATGTAACCTTTCCCAATAACTCCTGTTGCGCCACATTGTGGATATTACTTTGTAGCATTTCTCCCTAAATCCACTTTTTATTGCTTCACAAATGATCTCCTTAAAATGCCTCTTGTAGCACCATATAGCTTCTTTGCATAATTCCTTATTGCCCAGGGGCGTAGGAACTTGGAGGGATGGGGGGACAAATCCCCCCAGATAAAATGTATAGGGGACAAAAAATAGCAAAATAAAACTAAATGATGCATTACCATTGGCCACTGGAGCTATGGAGCTATGGAGCAATATGTTTTTCCATGAAACCTTTGACCCATAATTTATTTTATATATATATATATACATACAGTGGATATAAAAAGTCTACACACCCCTGTTAAAATGTCAGGTTTCTGTGCTGTAAAAGAATGAGACAAAGATAAATCATTTCAGAACTTTTTTCACCTTTAATGTGACCTATAAACTGTACAACTCAATTGAAAAACAAACTGAAATCTTTTAGGTGGACGGAAGAAAAAATAAAAATAATGTGGTTGCATAAGTCTGCACACCCTCTTATAACTGGGGATGTAGCTGTGTTCAGAATCAAGCAATCACATTCCAAATCGTGTTAAATAGGAGTCCGCATACCCCTTTCCTTCATTCAAAGTGCCTCTGATTAACCCCAAATAAAGTTCAGCTGCTCTAGTTGGTCTTTCCTGAAATTTTCTTAGTTGCATCCCACAGCAAAAGCCATGGTCCACGGAGCGCTTCCAAAGCATCAGAGCGATCTTGTTGTTTAAAGGTATCAGTCAGGAGAAGGGTACAAAAGAATTTCCAAGGCATTAGATATACCATGGAACACAGTGAAGACAGTCATCATCAAGTGGAGAAAATATGGCGCAACAGTGACATTACCAAGAACTGGAGCTCCCTCCAAAATTGATGAAAAGACAAGAAGAAAACTGGTCTGGGAGGCTACCAAGAGGCCTACAGCAACATTAAAGGAGCTGCTGGAATATCTGGCAAGTACTGGCTGTGTGGTACATGTGACAACAATCTCCCGTATTCTTCATATGTCTGGGCTATGGGGTAGAGTGGCAAGACAAAAGCCTTTTCTTACAAAGAAAAACATCCAAGCCAGGCTATATTTCCAGGCTATATTTTGCAAAAACACATCTGAAGTCTCCCAAAAGCATGTGGGAAAAGGTGTTATGGTCTGATGAAACCAAGGTTTATCTTTTTGGCCATAATTCCAAAAGATATGTCTGGCGCAAAAACAACACTGCACATCATTAAAAGAACACCATACCCACAGTGAAGCATGGTGGTGGCAGCACCATGCATTGGGGCTGTTTTTCTTCAGCTGGAACTGGGCATTAGTTAAGATAGAGGGAATTATGAACAGTTCCAGATACCAGTCAATATTGGCACAAAACCTTCAGGCTTCTGCTAGAAAGCTGAACATGAAGAGGAACTTCATCTTTCAGCATGACAACGACCCAAAGCATACATCCAAATCAATAAAGGAATGGCTTCACCAGAAGAAGATTCAAGTTTTGGAATGGCCCCGCCAGAGCCCAGACCTGAATCTGATTGAAAATCTGTGGGGTGATCTGAAGAGGGCTGTGCACAGGAGATGCCCTCGCAATCTGACAGATTTTGAGTATTTTTGCAAAGAAGAATGGGCAAATCTTGCCAAGTCAAAATCTGCCATGCTGCTAGACTCATAACAAAAAACACTGAGTGCTGTAATAAAATCAAAAGGTGCTTCAACAAAGTATTAGTTTAAGGGTGTGCATACTTATGCAACCATATTATTTTATTTTTATTTTTTTTCTTCCCTCTACCTAAAAGATTTCAATTTGTTTTTCAATTGAGTTGTACAGTTTATAGGTCACATTAAAGGTGAAAAAAGTTCGGAAATGATTTATCTTTGTCTCATTTTTTTACAGCACAGAAACCTGACGTTTTAACAGGAGTGTGTAGACTTTTTATATCCACTGTATAAGAGAGAGAGAGTAAGTTGACATATAGACACATATATATACAGTTGTGCTCAAAAGTTTGCATACCCTTGGCGAACTGGTAATACATGTACCATTTTTAAAGAAAACATGAGTGAGCAGGCAAAGCACATTTCTTTTATTTCTTATCA
This sequence comes from Discoglossus pictus, assembly GCA_027410445.1. Classification (NCBI taxonomy): domain Eukaryota; kingdom Metazoa; phylum Chordata; class Amphibia; order Anura; family Alytidae; genus Discoglossus; species Discoglossus pictus. The sequence goes on along the minus strand of CM050167.1, from coordinate 169,251,813 downwards.
GATTCATATTTAACTGTAGGTTTAAATAGAATCATAAAACAAAGTATGGCAACAAAGAAAAAAATGAAATGACCCTGTTCAAACGTTTGCATACCCTTTGTTCTTAAAACTGTGTATTGCCCCTTTAGCATCAATGACAATTTGCAGTCTTTTGTTATAGTTGTCTATGAGTCTCCTAATTCTTGCAGGTGGTATAGCTGCCCATTTGTCTTGGCAAAATGCCTCCAGGTCATGCAAAGCCTTTGGGCGCCTTGCATGAACCACACGTTTGAGATCTCCCCAGAATGGCTCAATGATATTAAGGTCAGGAGACTGTGATGGCCACTCCACAACCTTCACCTTTTTTCTACTGTAACTACTTGAGGGTCAACTTGGCCTTGTGCTTAGGGTCATTGTCATGCTGGAAAGTCCAAGAGCGTCCTATGCGCAGCCTTCGTGCAGAAGAATGCAGATTGTCTGCCAGTATTTTCTGATAACATGCTGCATTGATCTTGCCATCAATTTTCACAAGATTTCCCATGCCTTTAGAGCTCACACAACCCCAAAACAGCTGTGAAGCATGGTGGTGGCTCACTGTTGGGGATGGTATTCTTTTCACTTTAGGCCTTGTTGACCCCTCTCCAAACATAGTGCTTATGGTTGTGACCATAAAGCTTTATTTTGGTCTTGTCACTCCAAATTACAGTGTGCCAGAAGCTGTGAGGCGTGTCAAGGCGTTGTCGGGCATATTGTAACCAGGCTTTTTTGTGGCACTGGCGCAGTAAATGCTTCTTTCTGGCAACTTGGCCATGCAGCTCATTTTTGTTCAAGAATAGACGTATTGTGCTCCTTGAAACAACCACACCGTATTTTTCCAGAGCAGCCTATATTTCTCCTGAGGTTACCTGTGGGTTTTTCTTTGTATTCCAAATAATTCTTCTGGCAGTTGTGGCTCTTTCTTGGTCTACCTGACCTTGGCTTGGTTTCAAGAGATCTCTGAATTTTCCACTTCTTAATAAGTGATTGCACAGTACTGACTGGCATTTTCAAGGCTTTGGATATCTTTTTATATCCTTTTCCATCTTTATGAAGATCCATTACCTTGTTATGCAGGTCTTATGACAGTTCTTTTCTCCTCCCCATGGCTCAGTATCTAGCCTGCTCAGTGCATCATTGTGAGAGCTAACAAACTCATTGACTATGTATACACAGACACTATTAATTGCCATTTTAACCTGTGTGTGTCACCTGGTGTGTCTGTAACCAGGCCAAACATTAAAGGGTATGCAAACTTTTGATAAGGCCATTTGGGTTATTTCTGTTTTTTAAAAAGGAACCAAACAACTATGTGATAATACATTGCTTCGTATGATCATTATCCTTCAATAAAAGACATTTTATTTTGTATGATCAGTCATATTTTCAAAACAAATGCCAAAATTTCACAATTTCTGCCCCGGTATGCAAACTTTTGAGCACAACTGTATGTATGTATGTATGTATGTATATATATATATATATATATATATATATATATATATATATATATATATATTGTAATTATATTGGAGGGCCAGTGACATTGAGAGTTTAAACAGAACAGGGCCCCAGTGCATTGCATTCGGTGCACCGGCGGTTTATCTGCCCCAGCTTCCTGTCCTGGGAGTAGATTTGAATTATACCTCCACAGATGTTTTTTCCTATGCCCATGTCACTGCCCCATTTAACATCTCCCTATTACACCAGTGATACCTCCTGTTGCTCCATTTAATCTCCTACTATAAACCCTAATTACTTTATAAATTTTCTGACTATAAGTCATTTAATTTCTTTGCATAATAACCATTCCTATTCCCTTAACCCCTTATTTGGTTCCATTTTACGTCTTCCTGTAGTTCTTCCTCCAAAAAGCCTTTCCATGTTACTTAATGTTGCTCCATTTAACTTCTTCAAATAACTTGGTGCTCTCCAACTAGATACCTGATGCGGCAGCAAACTATTTTATTGTGGCCCATTGACTGCCAGAGGGAATCTCTTGATAAACTAAATATTAAAATAAAATACTTGATACGGCATAAACAAATTTACAAATGTTTAGACATTTTATATAAAATATATACATATAGTATATTAATTTTAAATATTCAGATATACATCTGTTTTAATTATTTCAAATCCAGCTCATTATAAATCCAGGCCATCAGGTCATTAGCCAAATAAAATCTGGTCCCTCACACTAAAGAAGTTGGACAGTACTGATTAAACTCATCCAACTACTTCACATAACCTTTCCTTACAAGTACAGTTTGTTTTATATCTTATATCCCCATATCTCCTCTCTGTGTATCCTCACCCTTCAAATAATTTTATAGCATCATCATAACACTCTTTCTTATGTATATCTAGAACGCCTGTTTCACCATATGATCTTTATCATTTCTTCTATTGCTGAATATAACCTGTCTCTAACACATTGCTCTGTATAGAATCCCCCTTATAATCTCATATTGCTCTGTATCTACCCACGTAGCTGCTCTATATAACCTATAATATTTATCTTATAATGTTATATATATATATATATATATATGTAAATATGATAATCTTTCTCTATACTGCTTATAATGTCCCATTTAACCACTGCTTATACTCCTATAACCTCTCTATGAAACCATTTATTTTGTTGCTTACTACCATAGATTTCTGCAGCCTTCTCACAAATCTGGATGTGACAGTGAATATTGTTCTGTAATTCTCCGTTTATTTTACACAGTCTCACATCTTTAGCTGGTTTATGATGATAAATAGTTTGGTTGTCTCATTGTTTTTGTAAATATTAAAAGAAAGAAACAGACTGTGTGGATTCAGTTTACATCCTCTGACAGACCTGGGCCTAAATCTTGCAAATTACTTTGTATTGTCTGTACCCAGCGTGCCTGATAACAGTGGCTTACAGCACAAAGCACATTATGTGCCACAAGACACCCTGGTCCCTCATCTAACCCTGGAATGGTAAGTTGTCTTGCCAAGTTACATTTGTGGGCTGCAAAGTTATCAGTGATTCTTTGGTGGGGATCTAGCTGAGGTGTTTTAGGAGGGAAAACCCTGCTTTCAGAGTACCAATATTCATCTATTATATGTGTCAGATTTTGGGCTACTCTTACTTGAGCAAATGTTAGTAAATCAAAATGATTGTACCCATTGGTGGAGCTAGTAAATAGTAGAAGGTCAAATAATATTTTAGGTGCATATGGAGATCAATAAAAAGCCAGCAAATAAAACAAATGTTCTACCCAGCTCTTTTCTTCCAGGCTATAGAGGGCCCTAGTGGTTTGCACCTGCAGTAGCTCTGCTCATTACAATCAACTGTTGTATTGGATCTTGGGAACTGGATTGGGTCAAGTCTCCTCTAGATAATAATTGATGGACATTTGGCTCTTGGACTGTGTCACTTGGAGGCTTACCACAAAATCCAATACATGTTCTCTGAAGTGTGACAGTATTTCCCTACAGGACACAGTCCATTTTTCTGAACCAGACCAAGTTTTCTCACCCCACAAAGCTTTCCCCCTCATTATCTACTTATTTATTCTCTTCCCCTCAAAATTGTCCCCCTCATTATTTGCTTATCTATTCTCTTCTCTTAATATCCTCTTCTCTTAATTCACCTTTCTTTTTACAATTGTTGTTATGTAAGGTTTAAACATATTATCTATATAATCTGAGCAGTTGAGCTGCATATATAGCCTTATAGGTTGTTTGTTACTGTGCTCAGATGTGTATTCCAAAAGTGAGGCTTCTAAGAACTACCCCATGTTTCTATTCTCCTCCTTGATTTTACATATCTCCTTCTCAGACTCTTTTGTTCTACGTTCCTCCTTCCTTTTTTGCCAGTTGTTTCCCCTGGTACATTTGTCCTTCTCATGGTATCTTCTGCACCATCATTTTTACTTTCCATCTCCATTCAGACATCATCAGCTTGTCTGTTTGGTATGCTATACTGTCCCAGCCAACGCTATTAGTAAGATGGATGAAATCACTAAGCTCACAAAGAGCAATGTACAATAAAACCATCCTTTTTCAGACTCACAACATGCTTAACTTCAGTCTTCAAAGGGTTTAATCCCCTTTGGTGGAGAAAGACATTGGGAAAATGGTACATCGTGTCTAGTGGATGAAAATCCCAATGAAGCTAAGAGTGATTAAAGGGTCATGTGGTGGTCATCCTTGCAGTGTTATAATTTCTGTTTCAAGCTTCTTCATATTGCTTAAGCCAGGGGTTGTTCCTCAAAGCTGTCAAATAATACCAAATCAATGCCGACCAACAAACTTTGCAACAATCGTATCAAACCTTCTTGTTTGTTTGTGTCACTTAGTTGTGTCAGACTCTCTGTGACCTCATGGACCCCAACACACCATGCAGATCCACTTGGTATTCATGGGATACTGGAGTGGGTTGCCAGTTCCTTCTCCAGTGGCCCACAGCATACAGCTCCTGGAATTCCCCTCTGGTCTCCCATCCAAGTACTGACTAGGCTTAACCCTGCATGGCTTCAGGGTGGTTTGATCTCTTAGTTTCCTGACTGGAATTGAACACAGGTCACAGCAATGAAAGCACCTAATCCTAACCACTGGGCCGCAAGTAATATTTATGTTTTATCAATATTTTAACCCATTTTGAGGATTTTGTTATACTATTATTGATAAAATGTATAATTATTATTAAATGGACCTACCTTTTATTTTGGCATTGAATTATATATATAGTAATTGCTGAACACCCTGCTAAATACCTTTTTAGCTTCTCGGTCCTGATAACCAGCTAAACTTACACAGCAAAGTAGAGTTTATCCTCAAATACTAGTTTATTCAATTTTTCTCAGATTACAATCTGCCCTATCTCTAGGCAAATTACAACCATTTTCTCTCTCCCAACATTTAAAGTTCTGAAAATGTAAAATCTAGAATTAATGTTTAATTTTGCTTAACTAATATCTAAAATTAACTTTATACAATTGAATATAACTCTAAAGGCAAGCTTGTTTTATTTGCTCTTGTGTTATTTTTGGAAAACATTTAATGGGACATTGATGTTTTTCAACATAAAGGCATATCTAAGTTTACTGGATTATGAGAATTAGTAGTGTATGACAACATTTTTTATATATTATACAATTTTCTTCTCCTTTTCTCTTCTCTTCCTTCCTCTCCTCCTCTTTTGTAAAAGATTTTACAATATATTATATATAGATTTCTTGTAAGGTTATGTTAAAATAGCCTAAAAGAAAATATAAAAAGGAGATAGTTTTTGTTTCTTTCTTTTTTCTTCTCTCGTCTCTTTCTTTTCTTCTTTCTTCCTTTTTATTTTCTCTCTTCTTATTTTGATATTTATTATTAATAACAATTGTAAATATGATTATAGTATTTTGATATATATTATAACATAATTAAGTATGGAGGAGAAAGAGGAAGAGAAAAAAAATAAATAAACAAACTCTTTAAAGTTTAAAGTAGCATCAGGAAAACTATAGTTTTAGTCTTTCTAGTTTCCTGTCCTTCTTCTATCTCTTCTCTCCTGTTCTTCCTCTTTTCTCCTTACACTCTGATTTATTTTCTTCTCCTCTCCTCTCCCTCTCTTCCCCTCCTGATTAGAAATAGGATATTTATATCATATTTAAAACTATTTCATAACGCAAAGTGAATAGATATTTCTATTAAATATTGCTAATTATATAACTGTACATTTTGTCATTCAATAAGATAAAATGTTTAGATATAAAAAGCATTTATATTTTTATAAAAAAAAGTTTCTAAAAAAATTGTATAACTGTTATCTTCCATTATAATAGTTTGAAATTTCCCTTTTTTCTTTCCTTCTTTTTAACAATTAAAATTATTCCAAAGAAAATTGGGAATTTCAATAGTGGTTCATTCTTTTCTCAGTATTGTCCTTTTGTTGGTGTTTTATAAATTTGAATGAAAATCTTATTTATTTTTCTTCTCCTTTAATTGTATTCTCTTCCATATCTCCAAGAGGTTTATTGTTTTTAATGTTTTTCAGATACACAGTCTGGATAAGATATCTAGGGTTTCCAAATGCTTAAAAAGGTGGGGTATTGATCTAATTGAATGTGTGTTATTCTCTCATTTATAAATATACAGTAGATATAAAACGTCTACACACCCCTGTTAAAATGTCAAGTTTCTGTGCTGTCAAAAATGAGACAAAGATAAGTCATTTCAGAACTTTTTCCACCTTTTAATGTGACCTATAAACTGTACAACTCAATTGAAAAACAAACTGAAATATTTTAGGTGGAGGTAAGAAAAATAAAAAATAAAAATAATGTGGTTTCATAAGTCTGCACACCCTCTTATAAATGGGGATGTAGCTGTTTTCAGAATTAAGCAATCACATTCCAAATCGTGTTAAATAGGAGTCAGCATACACCTGCCATCATTTAAAGTTCCTCTGATTAACCCCAAATAAAGTTCAGCTGCTCTCGTTGGTCTTTCCTGAAATATTCTTAGTCGCATCCCACAGCAAAAGCCATGGTCCACAGTGAGCTTCCAAAGCATCAGAGGGATCTCATTGTTAAAAGGTATCAGTCAGGAGAAGGGTACAAAAGAATTTCCAAGGCATTAGATATACCATGGAACACAGTGAAGACCGTCATCATCAAGTGGAGAAAATATGGCACAACAGTGACATTACCAAGAACTGGAGCTCCCTCCAAAATTGATGAAAAGACGAGAAGAAAACTGGTCTGGGAGGCTACAAAGAGGCCTACAGCAACATTAAAGGAGCTGCAGGAATATCTGGCAAGTACTGGATGTGGGACATATGACCACAATCTCCCGTATTCTTCATATGTCTGGGCTATGGGGTAGAGTTGCAAGACGAAAGCCTTTTCTTACGAAGAAAAACATCCAAGCCAGGCTACATATTGCAAAAACACATCTGAAGTCTCCCAAAAGCATGTGGGAAAATGTATTATGGTCTGATGAATCCAAAATTAAACTTTTTGGCCATAATTCCAAAATATATTTTTGGCGCAAAAACAACACTGCACATCACCACCAAAAGAACACCATACCCACAGTGAAGCATAGTGGTGGCAGCATCATGCTTTGGGGTTATTTTTCTTCAGTGGGAACTGGGGCCTTAGTTAAGATAGAGGGAATTATGAATAGTTCCAAATACCAGTCAATATTGGCATAAAACCTTCAGGCTTCTGCTAGAAAGCTGAAAACATGAAGAGGAACTTCATCTTTCAGCATGACAACGACCCAAAGCATACATCCAAATCAACAAAGGAATGGCTTCACCAGAAGAAGATTAAAGTTTTGCAATGGCCCAGCCAGAGCCCAGACCTGAATCTGATTGAAAATCTGTGGGGTGATCTGAAGAGGGCTGTGCACAGGAGATGCCCTTGCAGATTTGGAGTGTTTTTGCAAAGAAGAGTAGGCAAATCTTGCCAAGTCAGAATGTGCCATGCTGATAAACTCGTACCCAAAAAGACTGAGTGCTGTAATAAAATCAAAAGGTGCTTCAACAAAGTATTAGTTTAAGCGTGTCCATACTTATGCAACCATATTATTTTATTTTTATATTTTGTCTTCCCTCTACCTAAAAGATTTCCGTTTGTTTTTCAATTGAGTTGTACAGTTTATAGGTCACATTAAAAGTGGAAAAAGTTCTGAATGATTTGTCTTTGTCTCATTTTTTTTTACAGCACAGAAACCTGACATTTTAACAGGTGTGTAGACTTTTTATATCCACTGTATATTTAATTTTGTTAACTATATCTCAAAAGTGAATAAAATTATTTTTCCAAAATCTAGCTATAATATGTTTTGTTGCTAAGAAAATTAATTGGGTCAGCTTATTACCTTGTAGGGTTATATTAGTATAATGTATGCCTATTAAACAGTTTTCTATAGCGGGTTTTATTGTGATTTTAAGTAAATTTGTTATTAGTTTAGTAGGTTTGGACCATATTTTTGGGATTATGGGGCAATACCACCATTCGTACAGTATATGTAGTTACCTTGTATGTGACAACCTCTGTAACATTTGTCATTACCTTTTGAATACCTTTTAAAAAATGTTAATGGGTTAAATATGCTCTATGTAGTATTTTTTATAGAAGTTTCTAATAAATTATAATTATATGAGCCTTTTGAAAGGTTTAACTAAGCTTCGGTCCATTTTTTATTATCCCATGTTTGATTTATGTCCAACTCCCATTTCAAAATGAAGGGAGGCTTCTGATTGTCAGGTGAATTATTAAAAATAGTATCTAGGGAACCAATAATTCCCTTAGATAAGGCAGTGTTTTGCAGATTGTCAATAACCATGTAACTTTAGGTGTTCCGTGTTTATTATACATTGTAAGTACCCATTGTCTTAGTTTATTATAATTTGATAATTATTTTTTGGGAATATTAAAATTTTGTTTTAATTGTTCAGATGGTATAATATTATTATTTAGAAACCAGCAGCTTTATTAAATTGTGATTCGGCAAATTCTAAAGGGCTCTATATAAGCACAGAGCATAAGTTTTTAGTTAGTGAACTTCTATCCAAAAGCAAGGTCTTCACTAACTAAAAACTTCTGTAAACAAATATGTTCTGTGCTTATATAGAGCCCTTTAGAATTTGCAAAATCGCAATTTAATAAGGCTGCAAGTTCCTACTCTATCTAGTTTAGTCAAATCCAAAATTGTTTTGTTTCTATAGAGAAAGTAGTTTGTTTGGTAGAAGATGAAAAGAGTAATGTAAGTGGAGAAAAAGGTAAAGCTAGTTGATGTTTATTTTTTGCCCATTACCAAATTTTTAGGGTGAAATTAATTATGGGTTTTAGAGATTTGTATTTAAGAGAATTTGGATGAGGGGACCATAAAATGGTTTCCCAAGATAGAGGGGACATTTGGAAATTTTCTAAAACAATCCAATTTGGTTGATGTTGAGTAGCGTGAGTTTGGGGAATAATTGCTAATTAAGCTGATTTAAAGTAATTATTTAAATTGGGGCATGATAAACCTCCATTTGATTTATGTTAAAACATTATTTTTTTGCTATTCTAGGAGATCTATTTCTCCAGATAAATGTAAATATTTTATTTTGAAATCTTATTAATTCTTTGTTATTTATTTGAATTGGTAAAGCTCTAAATAAATAGAGTAATCTTGTTAAAATATTAATTTTAATAGAATTTATATGGCCTGTCTAAGAAATCTAAAATGTTGCTCATGTGTCTAAGATTGCGTTTAAAGTTTTGTATAAGGGAGGGTAATTTGCTTTATATAGATCAGATATTGTATTAGTTAAATTAATACCTAAATATTTTATGTATATTGTTGGCCAAATAAAGTTATATTTTTGTTTTATGTGGTTTATAGTGTTAGCGGAAAGACCTATACTGGGCTTCTGTTTTATTATGATGTAATTTTAATACAGAAAGGGTACTATATTGTTCAATAGTACATAAAAGGTCATCAGCAAATAAAGAACATTTCATGTGCTGATGTCCTATTTTAAAACCCTTAATTTCTGAGTTAGCTCTAATTGCTTGTGCTAATGGTTCAATAGCGAGAGCAAAAAGTAAAGCGGATAAAGGGCAGCCTTGTCTGGTGCCTCTTTGTATTTTAATAAAAGTTCTTTGTAATCCAGGGAGTTTTAAATTTGCTTTTGGTGAATTATAATATGTATGAAGCATGTTTATAAATTGTCCTTTAAATCCAAATGTAGTTGATGTGGCACATAGAAAAGGCCATTCAAGTGTATCAAATGCTTTTTCAATGTCTAATGCAAGAAAGCATATAGGGATATTGGATGATTTTGAAAGATGTATGATATTTAGGGTTCTTCTAATATTATCTCCTGTTTGTCTATGAGGGATAAAACCAGATTGGTCTTTATGTATCAAGCCTGTTAAGAAGTTTGAGATTCTTTTAGCAAAGATTTTAGCAAGTAATTTAATATCTCCGTTTAAAAGTGAGATTGGTCTATAGTTTTTGGTTTCTAGAGGATCTTTCCCTTCTTTTAAAAAGAGTGTCAAAGACTATCTGAAATTTCAATAGTGATTCATTCTCTTCTCTATATTGTCTTTTTGTTGTTTTTTTATAAATTTGAATGAAAATCTTATTTATTTTTCTTCTCTTTTAATTTTATTTTCTTCCATATCTCCAGAAGGTTTATTGTTTTTAATGTTTTTCAGATACACAGTCTGGATAAGATATCCAGGGTTTCAAAATGTTTAAAAAGGTGGCGTATTGATCTAATTGAAAGTGGGTTATTCTCTCAATTATAAATATATAGTTAATTTTGTTAATTATATCTCGAAAATGTATAAAATAATTTTTCTAAAATCTAGCTATAATATTTTTTGTTGCTAAGAAAATTAATTGGGTTGGCTTATTACCTTGTAGAGGTAAATTAGTATAATGTATGCCTAGTAAACAGTTTTCTATAGTGGGTTTTATTGTGATTTTAAGTAAATTTGTTATTAGTTTAGTAGGTTTGGACCATATTTTGGGGATTATGGGACAATACCCCCATGTGTGTATGAAGTTGCCTTGTATTTGACAACCTCTGTAACATTTGTCATTACCTTTTGAAAACTTAAAAAAAAAAAAAAAAATCGGTTAGTATAGGTTAGTGAGTCCATCAGGACCAGGAGATTTTCCAGATTTCAATTCCTTGATTACATCCTGTATTTCTTCATAAGAAATGTATTTATTTACATTTTTTAGGTCAGTATGAGAAATTGAAGGAAGGTCTAAAGAGTTTAAATATGACGTGATTATATTGTTTGGGGTAAAAGTTTGAGTTGAATACATTTTTGGGTAGAATTTTTTTAAAGTTTTTTTAATTTTATTTTGGTTTATAGTAAAAGATCCAGAGGAAGTTCTTATTTGAGAAATTCTGGATTGAGAAAAATTAGATTGTAATTTTTTAGATAGGAGTCTGAAATTTTGCTAACTTTAAGGTAAGCTAATTAATGTTTTATGGGATTATGGAATTTTTTTCATGCAAAAAAAAATGTTTTTAAACAAACTCCTATCTAAAAACATTTTTTTGCATGAAAAAAATCCCCAAATAAACATTAATTAGCTTACCTAGAAGTTAGCAAAATTTCATAAGGTTTTTGGTAGTTGCATTTGATGATGTACGCCGAGTGGTGTAGGAGCTGGAATAATTGTGGAGAGGATACAGGTCATTGTATATACAGGCTGTAAAAGAGCTTGCATATACATACATACAAACATTGAAAAATCTGGGGGGGTCCCCATCCCCCCACCTCCCCCAGTTCCTACACAAATGTGTGCTCCCCTAGAAAATCCCAGCTAAATTAGCATAAAATTAATATTTAGTTGTGCCCAATCAGAAGCAGGCTAATACATTGTATCAATCTTCACCTCAGTGTCTTCTGGCATGCTCCGTACAAGAACTGAGGCTGTATAAGCTGCAACTTTTAAAAAATATATTTTTTATTTAAACACAAACACTTTAAAAATGTCTAAAAATATGTTGGAGAAGCATATCTCTCTGTTCACATATTAGGAGAGGTTAAAAAATAATACTGGGTTTAACCAAAGCGTTTGGCTTGGTTTATTTACTTTGAGTGATAATAGCTTATGGGTATAGCTTTGTCTTGCACTCCCATATACCTGTGTATTTTACCTGCTGCCTCTAGGATCACAAAAAGTACAGTTCTGCTTAATTTAATTGTGTAAATGTTTTTCCCCCAATATTAATTGTATTGAAGAAAAAAAAGTGTAATCTTGAAAGTGCACAGTTTAGATAAGAGGGAGTAGTGTAACTGATTGCTGTATATCACTGTGTCAGTCCTTAGATAGAAAACAAGTAACAAGAGTCCCATCTAAACCGTCCGTTGTATTTACCGAAAACTATTAAAGTGATACTATAGAGGTAAAACAAGTTATTGTTGTTTAGTTGTTCATTCGAGTCTGACTCTCTGTGACCCCATAGACTGCAAACTATGGTACATCTCTGTCACTGCCCCTCTGAGCACCATCAAGTTCATGTTCATTGCTTTAGTGACCTCATCTGTCCATCCCCGCCTCTGTCATCCCCTTCTTCAATTGTTCCCAGCATCAGAGTCTTCTCTAGGGAATCCTGCTGTCTCATGATATGCCCAAAATATTTGAGCTTCAGTCCATGATAATACCTTCTAGTGAACAGTTTGTCTTGATTTTCTGGAGTACTGATTTACTGGATCTTCTTACAGTCTAAGGGACTTTAAGTAGTTTTCGCCAACAATTCGAAGGCGTCAATACTACAGCGCTCAGACTTCTTAAGGGTTCCAGCTCTCACATCCGTATGTTACTACTGGGAATACCATAGTTCTAACGATGTGGACCTTTGCTGATATTTTAATATCTTTACTTTTTACTAGCTTGTCCAAGCTTGCCACAGCTTTCCTCCCCAGAAGCAAAAGTCTTTCATATTCCAATATTATATTCCAAATGTGTTGGCATAAGTTAAGCAACACTTTCACAGCATCATCTTGTAGAATTTTAAATAGTTCAATTGGGATTCCTTGGGGAGATCTCTTGACTTATCCATTTTGTTATCTTCTTTGATCTCTTTACATCGCTCATTGTAGAATGCTATCATCTGGAATTCTGTATTCTGTTGGACAAATCTTTTCCTATCTCCATTTCCTTTCGCTTTCCTTCTTTACGGGCTACTTTCTTTTTTCTTTTTTTTTTTTTATATAGTATTTATTGTTTTTACAAAAATATAACAATGTACCATATAAATATCATATATATCATAAATACAGTTAATAACACAGTACATTGAAATAAACAACAGAAAAAGGAAAAGCATACAATACATAAGGTAAAGCATTTAAAAAAGAACATTCACTCGTCATGCATACACTTTCATTTAAATGATCATGATACTAAGCTTTAAATTGACAAAGATGAATAGTAATAAAAAAACAAAAAACAAACAGCAAAAGGAAAAAAAAAAACTAAAAGAAAAAGACTTGGTATCAATGAGAGAGAGACAGCAAAAATATTACTATAAGACACCAAGCCGGGAACAGCAAGCATTTCCATTAGGCAAGAGGTAGCAGCTATTGTTGTTTACAGATTAAAAAAAAACCTTTTATGTATAGAATCCCATAATTTCCACTTAAGGGAGTTGTTGCGGGAAGTGCCTGAAACTTCCCAATTGGCTTGAAAATCTCTTACTCGTTGAATCATTACTAAGATTTCATTCCAAGTAGGAATTTTATTAGATTTCCATCGGGAAATAATTGATCTTTTTATTGCCATACAAATTAAAATAATGAAAGCTTTCTTGTATAAATTTAACGATTTTGGAAAAATATGCAATAAACTATACTGAGGTAGAAAGGGAAGTTTAGATTCTATAGAGCGTTCAATGAACTCAAAACCTTCAAGCCACAAGGGTTTAATTAATGGGCATTCCCAAAATGTGTGAAGAAAATCACCATATATACCACATAGTCTCCAACACATACTGTCTTGAGGATTATGTGAAAATTGATAAATTTGAGAGGGCACCATGTACCACCTATTTACAAGTTTAATATGGAGTTCTCTATCCGAAGGGTGTTTAACGATCCTGTTTGTCCCATAGAGTGAGGATTCCCATATCTCCCAAGGGAAAGAGATACCAAGATCTCTTTCCCAGTTTTCCATACCTGATGTCTTAATAAGAGCTAAGGGTCTCCCTATAATATTATAGCATTTAGATAGTAAACGGCTATAGTTGTTAGAATTAATACGTTTTTCTAATGATGTCAAACAACCTTCTGCCGTGTTAGTTGAATAAGATACGGATAAAAGCGTAGATAGTTGCTTGACTTTTAGCCAACAACTAGAAGGAAGCCCATAGTTAGAAAAAAGTTGGTCTAAAGAAAGGAAGCGGCCCTCATAATAAAGATCTTTTATAAACAGTGTTACTAGTTCTCTCTCAGAACATAAACCAAACTTTTGAAATGTAAGGGCTGGGAGGTTTTGAATTAAAATGCTATTGACAGGAATTAGGTGGTATTTATTATTTTTCAATCTCCACGAATTATAAATGTTCTTAACAATTTGAGAGCCATTTAACCCTTACGGTCCATAAAAAATAACAGTTTGAGATCTATACAATAAACTAAGGCCCTCTCAATTTGAGACCACACATAGGACCCATTTAAATTAAGCCATTTTAAAGCATGAGTCAACATACTGGCATCTTGATATAATTGTAGCATAGGGTAAGACAATCCTCCTTGAAAGAATGCTCTAATGAGAGTTAATCTCTTAAGTCTAATATGTTATGAAGAATGGATGAATTTATCTATAATAATTTGAATTTTTTCACTTGATATTGAGAAATTCTAATCGGAATACAGCTAGTGAGATAGTTGAATCTAGGCAGAAGCGCCATTTTAATAATGGATATTTTACCACTAAAGGATTCTTTAACTCCTTTCCAACCACTTTTAACCATTTACTGTAGAGGTAGTTATAGTTTATTTTAATCATATTTTTAAGCTCTACTGAAAAAATAATACCCAGATGCCTAAAAGAGTTGGAGTTCCAATTAAATGGGTATGATTCCCTTAAAAATTTACTGGTGTTTGAGGAGAGATTTATCACTAAAGTATCTGATTTTTGTGCATTTAGTTTGTAATTTGATATTAAACTTTACTCTTTAAACAGTAACATCAAGATTTTCAAGGATTCACGAGGGCTTGTAATAGATAACACTATGTCATTCGCAAAAAGAGAAATTTTGTGTTCTCTCTCGCCCAGCCTGATGCCACTAATGTCAGGATTAGATATGATGGCTACTGCCAATGGCTCTATCAATAGAGCAAAAAGGATGGGAGAGAGAGGACACCCTTGTCGAGTTCCATTTGATATCCCGAAGGGGCGAGAGTGACAACCAAAATTAGATATTGACGCAGAAGGGGATTTATATAGAGCACCTATAGCGTGAGAACCAAAGATTCCCAGACAAATTTTCTCAAAGTAAGATCCATGTAATCCCACCCTACCCTATCAAAAGCTTTTTCAGCGTCTAATGAGAGAGTTAGGGTAGAAATATTTGTCGCTTTTGAAAAACAGATCAAATTAGATAATTTTCTAACATTATCCGAACCAGATCGGCCGGAAATAAAACCCAACTGATCAATGTCTATCAGTTTGTGAATAATCTTTTGAAGCCTAATTGACAAGATTTTCGAGTATAACTTAACATCTGCATTTAATAAAGATATAGGTCTATAGCTAGAACAAAAAGGTGAATCTTGTTTAGGTTTGGGAATCATAATTATACTAGCATTAACCATTTCTGGAGAGATGACCCCTTCCGTCTTGATTTCATTAAACGTATTCATGAGATGAATACATAATGATGAGGAAAAGTTTTTATAAAAATAATTGCTAAATCCATCAGGGCCAGGAGTAGTATAAGATTTTAGCATAGAAATTACCTCCCTCACTTCCTGAATAGAAATGGGAGTGGTCAGTTCCTCTAATTCCTCTTGTGATACAACAGGGAGCTTAAACTGATCCAGAAAGGATTGAATTTGCAACGCTGACGGTTTATGGAACTCATTGTCGTTAGATAAATTATACAAATTTTCATAATAATTGGCAAACAGATTGGCGATCTCCTTAGGGCACATCGTAGGTTGACCATTGTTCATTATATAGTCAATTCTTCTCCCCAAGGATTTCTGTTTAATTTTGTAA
Organism: Discoglossus pictus; assembly: GCA_027410445.1. NCBI lineage: Eukaryota > Metazoa > Chordata > Amphibia > Anura > Alytidae > Discoglossus > Discoglossus pictus. The sequence continues at coordinate 169,236,078 of CM050167.1, read as the reverse complement.
GCCAGTAATTTACTAGTTCTATTATCTTGATGGTAATAAAGTTGTTGCATACGCCAAATCTTTTTGTCTGACACAAGTTGTTTAATTTTATTTATTTTGTTCTGGATCTTTTTAATTTCAGCCATTGTGGAATCTCTAGGGACCTTTTTATTCATGGTTTCCAATTTATTGAAGTTAATATATAGTTTTCTAAGGGACTCTCCTCTTTGTTTTATAACCTGGGACCTGAGCTTTATCAAAACTCCCCTGATGTAAGCCTTATAAGCATTCCAAAGAACACCCTTAGAGGAGACTGTATCTTTATTTAATTCAAAAAATTTGGTTGACTCTTCAATTGAAAACTGTTTTCTGAATTCCTCCTTAATTAAATAATCATCTAATTTCCACCGTGGACGACCAATTTTATACAAGTTAAAATTAACCTCCATAGAGATACAAGCATGATCTGAAAGGGTTATTGAGTCAATATTGACCTTTGTTATATTGTTCATAGTGTTGCTATCCACCAAAAACAAATCTATACGGGAATATAACTTATGAACATTAGAAAAAAGGTGAAGTCTCGTTGATTTGGATTTAAGACGCGCCACGCATCAAGTAAGTTGAGTCCATTAAACCAATTCGAACATTTTAATGCTACATTCTGGATTCTATTTGCGTTTTTACAAATGGTTTGGGATTTTCTGTCTTTTTCAAAGTTGGGAATAACATTGAAATCTCCTGCCACAATCAAAGAACCATTAGAAAATGTTTTGATAGAAGCCCCAAGACGTTTAAGAAAGGATAGTTGATTGTTGTTGGGGCGTATAAGTTAACTAAAGCGACTTTATGGTCATTTATCACCCCCCCCCCCCCCCCCACAGAATATAACGACCGTGAGGGTCTAGAATACAAAATTCCTCTACTAGAGGTAAATTATTTTTTAAACAAAATTGCAACACCCCGTGTTTTCTTGTTGAAGGTGGCGATATGCTTGAGACCAAAAAGGGAGTCCCCCAAGAATGGAGTTTTGGAATGAGCCAAATGGGTCTCTTGCAAAAAGACAATATCTGCTTTTTGTTTCTTACAAAATCTAAATAGCGTATGCCTCTTGCCCGGGGAATTTAAGCCGTTCACGTTAAAGCTCAATATTTTTAACGTCATAAAAAAAAATCAAAAAATGAAGTATACTCAACTTTGTCATCACAAAACATACTTGAGGGACAACCAATCTGGTCACAAGCATACCATATCCAAGATACTTTATCCCAGTCCAAGTGCTAGGAAGAAATAAAGTTACTTTAGATCTCATACTAACAAACTGCCAACACAACCAAACAGAAACATACCTAGGTTGCCTCACAGAATAGAGGCAGCCTATATAAGCAGGGCTAATCGCCATTGTTTAGAAATGGAAGGCCTATTATAATGGGAAATATCTGCTCCCGTGGGAATATTTAAATACCAAAAAAGTAAATAAGTGCAAAAAACTATTAAACGAGAAATTGAAAAATCAAAATCAGTTGAGCTATCGACTTGGCAGCCAAAACATTTTTCAGATTAAAGCACAAAAAAAAAAAAAAAAAAGCAACAGGGATACATTGCTAGGTAAAGAAAAAAGAGTTAATCAAATATCTATATCTATTCTATTAATATTAGTTGTGAGAATTATAAAATATAAAGCACACAGTGTTGAGAAGAGAAAGGAAAAAAAAATAATTTCACAAAAGGTGCAAAATAATTTTTACATTAATCTTCTTATTTAGTGAAATTATGTTATATCTTAATCAAGTAATAATAGCTAATCTACTTGTGATTAATACTTTGTCATTTGATGTTTCTAAACAAAGAAAAAAACAAAAAAACACCAAGATAAATAAATCTGAAAAAATCGCTTCAGTAGTTCATGTGGCTATAAGCCAGTTTGACAGTAGAGCAAATCCTTCTTTTGGAGAGTTAATTTTGTGACCAACAGAGTCTTTTTGGATTGATAAGCCAGTTGGAAAAGTCCATTTGTAAATCAAACCTTCTTTCCTCAGGATTTGGGTTAGTTGAGCATATTCACGTCTTCTGCTTAAAGTCGCTGGAGAGAGATCTGCAAATATTTTAATGGATTCATATGGAGAGTCAAAAGATTTAACCTTATAACTGGCTTTTACAATATTCTCTTTCATGGAAAAAAAAATGAAATTTAACCATAACATCTCGTGCTCCCTTGTTTTGTAAATATGATGGAAGAGGGATACGATATATCACATCAAATTTGTTTTCCAGCTTAGCAAAAGAGGGAACCAAAGAAACTAAAAAATTAAACACAAAATCAGATAGATCTGAATTTTTGTTTCAGGTATACCCCTTAAAAGTAAATTAGAGCGTCTTGAGAGATCTTCAAGTTTAATAATTAGTTTTTTTAACTCTTTAACCTTTTCTTCTAATTTAATATTCAAAGTTGACAATGAGTGGTAGTCCAGGGTTAAATTCTCCAACTTCAACTCCAGTTCCAAGGTTCTGTTGTTAACATCTCTTATTGCTTTAGCATTGTCCATAATTTGCTGTTTAATATCTGCTAGGAGATTAACTTGAAAGTCCTGCAAAATATTCCTCATTTTTGATGGAGTCAGCAATTCATCATGCAATTCTGAGTCTTTGCTAGACATACTTTCTGAGAGCTTTGAATTGTTGTGTTAAAGTTTGTCTGCCTGCAAGGGAGAGTCTGCAAAAGGTGGAAGTTGGATCTTCTCTTTATGTTTAGGAGAAAAAAATTCCACAGCTTTAGTGGAATGACCTTTTTTGTCCTTGGGTTTCCCTTCACTTGGCATAATTGGACTGAATAAATAGCCTTGTTATAGGTTAAGTGCACCAATACTGTGCCCAAAAGTGATTTTTAAATGCAGGATTAAGGCTCTTTATTTGGTACAAATTCATATAGGCCGTTCACCATATATGTTAATAGTGTTTTTTTCAAAATGCTCGCAATATGCTCCCTTCATTAACTTTTCTTTTTTTTGCCAAACGGCTTGAGCAAAAAGTATTTTTCACATGGATTTTCAGCTCAGCATCACACTACTTAAAAGTGGAATACCTTTCCCTAGTGGACTTATAGACATTAAAGACACTTCACCACTATAGGAAAGGAGGCTGAGGGTTAAAGTTGGTTATCGTGCAGAAAGCATTGCATATGTGTAAATTAAACACTATGATGTTATTTCTTGTATCTCTCTAAATGTATTAGAGTAAAATATCACTTTCTTATAGATTCAGGTAAAACCAAAAGAAGAAGTTTAAAGGTAAATGATTCCACCAAGCTTGTCAGTTCCACAGTACAATACAGTAGTTGATAATATATTTATATTTCTTTACAGTGGGCCTGTAAATACCAAAGTTGCTTCACAACATTCTTTGTTCATCTTAATATGAGTGAGAGAAGCTTTGTAAGCTTACACTTTATCCAGGAAAATTTTATATTGCTCACAGTTACTCACAGTTTTCAGCGGTACAGCGCTGGAATGATCATTGCCGCCTTAAATCCGAGTATAGCGCTCCCTCAGAACTCCTTTGTACAGACTTACACATACAACTGCTCTCACAGCAGAAAACGCTGCCAACAACACAGCCAGAGCTCCTCCATGTGTCCAGGAACGTGAGTTAGCAAGCCTCCAAACACTCCAGCTTGCTCCAGCTCCAACTCCAGCTCCAGCTCCAACTCCAGCTTAGCCTAATACCCCTCAGGGGACCCCGTGCTCCTAGAGGCTCCTCCTCCTTCACCAACGTAGGAGGGCAAGCACTACCGCCACAAACGCGCGTCACGTGCGTTCCGCCACCGAAGCTATGGCCCTTGCAATGCTGTCCTTAATTGCAACAATAAACAAATTTAACCCAATTGGATTTAAGTGCACCCCATCTTTCATAAAATATCCCTCAACGTTAACTATTTCAAAGTTAACGTGCCTTATGGAGATCCCTCCATTCCTCCTAACGAAACTCGACATTGCCTTGTTGGTTGACTCGCTTCCGACACCTGTCCATCGTTGCCCCATCCATGGGAGCCCTCCACATCCTATGCTGTATCATTTCTGACCATACTATCACCAAATCCGGGAAGAGAGCCAACAAGCGATCTATATCACGCTTCATTATCCTTATCACCACCTTGATTAGCATGTTGCCTAAGTCATTACCCCCAGCGTGAACAAACAACACCTCGGGCCCCTCAAACATTCTGGCATACCCCGCTATATGCTCCACCAACTTGTGCCACTTAAGCACTCTAACCCCCAACCACCGGAGTGACACCCGATCTGAAGGGAATCCCAGCTGCAAACCTCCATCCTTGATCCCAGCCTCCTTCCTAGTCCAGTAAATATACGAGTGACCCGTGAGCCACACCTGCCAAGTGGAACCTGTCATAAAGAAAGCCTTAATTACCAGTCACTAACTCTGGCCGAATATATGACCTGAAGCTATTAGACCCCCATCTACCTATTCTCTTAACCCAGTCATCCCCCATACCTGACCCCGCTGCCTCAGTTGCTGCCCCTATCCTAAACGAGTGTGACCCAAACTGTGATGGTGTTAACCCAATTCTACCCAATGTTACCTTGATAACGGAAATTAACTGGAACTGAGATAAAGGTCTCCCATCTTCGTGCATTAGGAAGGAACCCTGCTTCTTACCTCTAACTACCATGAAACTAGTTACTAATTTACAAGGGCAGACTGTGAATGAAATAGGATGCAAATAAATGGCAGACCCCTTACCATAAATGTCGGTCTTCGACCGCCTAACCCATATAACCAGTGAATGACCCAAATCTTCTACATCCTGATCCTGAAGACCTCCCATAACTGTCTTGTTCCGGCTTACCAGTTCGCTAACCCGAAACTCCCCAAAGAAAGCGAGCGAAAACGCTGTCTGAAACAATAGCGCCTCTTACTCAGATTTGCAAATTCCACCTAGCTCGCCATATAAGGATTGCAAAACTGCACATGATATAGGCCTCCTCACATCCTTTCTTTTGGTCCCCCGTCTCATTCCTTTTAAAGCCTGCCTCACACAGAATTTTTTTGTGACATCTGGCCTCCCCTGCAGCTTCAACATGAAGGCCAGGGCTGTTATCTTCCTATCTACCACGGACGGGGAAATTTCCAGCTCCTGGCACTGCAGCACGAACGCGATGAGGGTACTCAGATCATTTACCTCACCGCCACTCTTTCTGGCTAACTCTTCCCCAAAAGCTTCCCACTCCAGCCACACTTTCTTATAACCCATCCATGTGGTTCGTGCCAGCGAATTCTTTATCAACTCCCCTAGCTCCATGCTCCCATGTTCCATAAGTGGCGTGGTAACGGGATTCCTGTCTCGGACGCCGATGGAGCCACCTGCCGGAAACGATCCCACTGTGACTGGGACAACGCAACTGCTATCACATTTTGAACCCCAGGTACATGCTTTGCCCTAAAGTTAATGTTACACTGCATGCACCTAAGAACCAACTGCCTAATCAATCTTATCACCGGCAGAGAGGAAGCCGACAGTGAATTGACCGCCTGAACCACCCCCATGTTGTCACAATGAAATATCAGCTGCTGGTCTCTAAGCTGATCCCCCCCAAATAAACATCGCGATCACTATAGGAAAGAGTTCTAAGAATGCCACATTTTTAGTTAGCCCTATTGCAACCCACTCCGGCGGCCACTGCTCAGCACACCATTGCCCCCTTAAATAGGCCCCAAATCCGACGCTACCCGCCGCATCCGTAAAAAGTTCTATCTCCGAGTTGCTGACGGGAAATTCCGGGATAAAACATCTCCCATTAAAAGAATCCAAGAACCTTAACCACACTTCTAAATCCTCCTTCATATCCATGGAGACCCTAATAAAGTGATGAGGCTGTTTAACCCCAGCAGTCGCCAGCGACAAGCGCCTAGAAAAAATCCTTCCCATAGGAATTATCCGACAGGCAAAGTTTAACTTTCCTATCAGAGATTGAAGGGCCTTAAGGGTCACTTTCCGGGCTCCCCGTGTTTCCCCCACTCTGGCCCTGAGATCGGTTATTTTATCGTCCGGCAGACGACACTCCAACCTCCCTGAATCAATTGTAATCCCCAGGAAGCTAAGCACTGTACATGGACCCTCGGTCTTTTCCCTCGCAATAGGGATCCCAAAGTCTTTTGCTACGGACATGAACACGTCCATCAGCTCCTCACATACCTGAGAACCCCCCTGCCCGACAAAAAGGAAATCATCTAAATAATGGACTAGGGAATTGGATCCTGACTTGACCTGCACCACCCATTGAACAAAGGAACTGAAAGCTTCAAAATACGCGCATGATATAGAGCATCCCATAGGCAAACACAAATCGACATAATAGTTGCCTTGAAAGTGGCAACCTAGTAGATGCTGACTCTCCGCGTTTACCGGAAGCAATCTAAAAGCAGACTCAATGTCTACCTCTGCCAATCGGGCTCCCCTGCCTGCTAACCCGAACGAGCTCTAAGGCCTGATCAAATGGGGTCTACCTAACCGCTGACAAGTCCTTATCGATCTCATCATTCACCGATCCCCCTTTGGGGTAAGAAAGGTGATGTATCAGCCTGTACTTGCCAGGCTCCTTTTTGGGAACCACGCCTAAGGGCGATAACCTCAAGTTTGGGACGGGTGGCTCCCGAAAGGGGCCAGCCATCCGTCCCAAAGCTAGTTCTTTTGCAATCTTCTCCCTAACGATGCCGGGAAACTGACCTGCTGATTTTAAATTAGGGGAATGAACAATAGCTCAGGAAAAGTCTTAAATGGAACAGAAAAACCGCCGTCAAAACCAGCATGGATCAACTCCGCCTTTTTAGCGTACCCTCTTCGCCTACCGTACATTTTTAACCAGGGAAGCATCCTTTCTAGCCTCATCTGTGTTCTCGCCTTTGGAAACGGGCTTGGACTGCCCTGCAGTTCCGCGCAATTTCTTGAAACACCGGAACAATGGGTGTGGATGCCTGCATTCCGAACACTTGTGCCTGAATCTGCATGCAGATCCCCATTTGCATGAGATTTCGTTGTATAGGAAACAACATCCCTTCTTAACCAAGCTGGCGACCTGCTGCTGCCTATTACCGGACCCACGAAAGGACTGAGCCGCTCTGAGTGGGGTGACTATCTTCATCCATATGCCTACCTCCCTATTATCCCATCTCATTTCCTCCCTAACCGCCATCCTCTGCCTGAACTGTTCGTCGTATGCCCACCAGGCCATCCCATCGTATGTCCTATGGATGCTGTCTATTTTGTCCTGGTAGCAGAATAGGGCACAGCAATATTCTGGCTTCCTTTCCCCCGACTATGCTTGCCAAGATTGCGAACGTTTGCGACCAATTCGCGAAGGTTTTTGGGATTCTCCTAAACCTACGCTTTCTCTCATCCTCTTCTTTTTTGCCCTCATCCCGGGATGAGTCCTCCTTAACCTCAAAATACTGATCCAGCGGAAGCAAGGAAAAAATTTCTATAAACTCCCGCTTCCATATCCTATCTTTTAACTCCTGAGCTACGTGAACTCCCAGAGGGCCTATCCTGCAGAGGGTGGGGGCTACTAGCACCGTATCCGCTACCACGATGTATGATGCCGAGTCACTCTTACCTGTTTTCTGGCTCTCCCCCGCACTCTCTGCCTGCCCCCTTCCTGCATCTACCAGCGTTGCTGAGACCCATGCCTGCGCCGCTGACTTCCCTCCTTCTAACTTAGACAACACAGTCCTCAGGAGCTCCACTATAGTGTCTGATTGCATTCCTTGTATTGATTGTGCTGTGTGTGTGCATGAGCCGTGTGCAAGGCACTCACCTCCAGAGTTAGGTGTTGCGGCTTTCCTGCACAACTCCCCCGGGATCGCATCCCACCGTGCTGCCACTGAACTTGATGGGTTGTCGTCGCCACTCCGCCGGCGTGTCGCTGTCGCTCGTGCTGATGACATCTGCGAACCTGTGTAAAAAGCCGAGGACCTGTGTGATTGGTACACATGAGACATTCCTTGCCTCCCTCCCAAGGCCCTTTCCAGCCTGCGGGGCTCTTCCCTGCCACTTCTCCTGCAGTGTGAGTTCTCCTCTCGTCTGGGGATGAAGTGTCATACCTCCCAAACTGCTCGTCGCTCTCTGCGTCCTCCAAATACCCTGCAGCTGCCACTCCAGCCCTGGGCTCTATAGAAACTTCTCTACTTGCATGGCTTACCCGGCTACCAGGCCCCTCCACCAGTGGGGCCCTTTTGCGCCCATTCCCAGCTTGGGTTCCAGCCTGTAACCCCTTACCACCTGGCCTTGTTGTGACAGAATTAATCCGCCCCTCCCCATCAGGTTGTCTGTCCCCTGGGCTCCTCTGGTTGCTGACTAATCCATATGCCTGGGGGGGTGCCTGCTGCTGGCTCCTAATTCTCAGTTCTAGGGCCCTGTCCCCCCCCCCCCCTCCATTGTAGCTCCCTTCCCAGGCCTATGACCCTCCTGCTCCTAGTGAGCATACCCACCAGCCTGGGTTGTGGCTGGTCCACACCTCCAGTTGGCACTGCCTCTCTTTGGGCTTGCTGCCTCTCAGACCCAGCATCAGACCTCACTGCTGCGGCTGACCTATTGCCTGTGATGATCACAGACCTCAGATCCCGCTGGACCCGTAACTCACCCTTCCTGCTGTCAGCGGCGTCCCTGCTAGCCTACGCTGACGTCACTTCCGGTCGCGCCATTCCTTGCTGCCGAGCCGCCGGAAGTGACGCTGACGTCACTTCCGGTTGCGCCATTTTCTTCCCGCCGAGCCTCCTGGAGCCACGTGCCAGCTCCTGCTGCCGGACCACATGCTGTGCCTTCTCTGCAACTCCCAGCCGGGGCACCTTCCCTCCAGGCCCAGCGTCATTCAGACCAGCAGGAGGGGCCGGCTGGCTCACTGAAGGGGCTGATGGACCAAGGCTCAGTCTTGCCGGAGGCCTGGTTCTTCTGGACGGACGATGACAGGCCTCCCGAGGTAGGATGGCCGAGGTGGATGGGGGGGAGGGAGATAGGTGAAGGAGGGGGGATCCAGGAGGAGGGGAAGGGGGGGAATTGGGGATATCAGCGGATGGTTCCCTACTGTAAATAGGAGGGGGGGTAGGTGGGACCATAGAGGGGTAACTATCCCTAGCAGGGGTAACTCTGGGGATGGAGGCCACTAACGCTGACAGCCAATCCTGGCCTTTTTCAGCTGCAGCCTCCCTAATCTGACCTAGCAGAGACTCCATGTCTGCAGATGACATTATGGGTAAATGGGGGATATTAGACTGTCACACTACTCGCAACTAACCTACAGCTCTTTGCTTAGGCTCATGTGTGCTCAACTGCCACACACATCCCCTTAAAAAACATCTGCTGAAACCCCTCCTCTCTCCCCTCTCTACCAATCAGAAACCACTCCTATCCTTTGCTTCCTTCTCTCTTCACCACCCACTCCCCTTCCACTTCGCTCTGCCGTGGGTTCAATTCTTTGCCGCATCAGACTTTACTTTCCCCTCCAGACACATCCGCAGTTGGGTGTCCTGTTAAAAGTTCCATCTAGCATAATGAAAGCACCATTAGAGCAACTATATAAAAGTATCAAAAACCTTCTTTTTATTTTCCTCTACTTCCCTCGTGTAGGCTGACATGCTGGACTCTCTCACTTCTATCATCCTTCATAATATGTCACTGTGTGTGAAGTGGAGGGCAAGAAGCTGTGTATCTCTATGTTGGTTCTTATTCACATACAGGAATAATACTGTATTATTTAAAGTTGAAACAATACACTTTAAATATTATAAAGCATTAGCAACCACTCCATAAGAGAAGATCCTCTGAGTTATGAAGGACACTCAACAGTGGAAGAGAGCTGATCCTGAGCAAGGGTGCAGGGACATTCAGGATCCTTCTTCTTGTGAGGCGTGTGAGGATTGGTGGAACTAGGCAACAGCCTGAAGAAGGCCAACATTACCTTTATTCATGTGATTGGCTGTGCCTCCCTGCAATTGGTCCATGATGTGATGAACAATTTAGTTTGGTAATCATATACTATTTTGCAATAAATTATAATAGGGATGATATGCAATTCATAATGTTTATGTAAGTGCTCACTGTTTTGTCCAATAAGTTATGTTATTTTCTCTGGTACATTTCCCAACTGACTTGATCATCTTCTACAGGAAACGAAGTGGAGTAAAATATGATGCCTTTAATGGCTAATTTAGAGAAAATACCATGCAAGATGTCAAGATCCTTTAATCCTTTGTCCAGTATCAGATTTTACATCACTTTGTTTCCTATTTTCCCATGGCTAACATGTTCCCACTTCATTACCTTCTGGATAATCTACTGCGCGTGACGGTTGATGTATCCAGCCAGCCTCTCTCCCATTACCAATGCAGGGAATCGCATAAGGAAGATCTTGGCCAGGGAGAAACCATCCTTTAGACTGAAACCAATGCATGCAGATCCACAGGTAGTAACTAATTATTAACAATCATAATACTGAATCTTTAGAAAAAAATCCCAAGCTTGTTAGTGATCAGAAAGGCTAAGGAGAAGACTACACTACTAAATACACATAATCACAAACACTGTTCTGCACAATATGTACATGCACATACATTCATTAAAGGCATGTTTAAATGTCATGGATTATGAATGCATCTAATAGAGGAGAATCAGTAAGTTATGGAGAAAAAAAATTGCATGATACACTGTGATTCTATTGGTGGGTACACTATGCCTATGTAAGCAGCTCTGGGGTGGGGAAAACAAGTTTAATTTTAAATAAAATAAATCTGTATGTATATAGAATGAGTCAATGTAATGTGTGTGTCTGATATAAGGATTATGTGTTAGATTAGAGAGAGGTAAGATCAGGGAAACTTAGATATACTTTTAAGGTTCCTATGGGATGGAAATTGATTCACTGAAGAGTATGATAACACTTTTCCTAAATGAAATAGTTATAACAGACTTCAGTAAGTACTTCTCGTGCATTGTGTAGCTTAGTGAGTCTGGAGGATGTGTTCACACACACACACACACATAGTGCTCTGCACATTATACTCTGTTCTGTACATCACACACACACATAGTGCTCTGCACATTATACTCTGTTCTGTACATCACACACAGACACACATAGTGCTCTGCACATTATACTCTGTTCTGTACATCACACACACACATAGTGCTCTGCACATTATACTCTGTTCTGTACATCACACACACACACACACATAGTGCTCTGCACATTATACTCTGTGCTGTACATCACACACACACATAGTGCTCTGCACATTATACTCTGTGCTGTACATCACACACAGACACACATAGTGCTCTGCACATTATACTCTGTTCTGTACATCACACACACACATAGTGCTCTGCACATTATACTCTGTTCTGTACATCACACACACACATAGTGCTCTGCACATTATACTCTGTTCTGTACATCACACACACACACACACATAGTGCTCTGCACATTATACTCTGTGCTGTACATCACACACACACATAGTGCTCTGCACATTATACTCTGTTCTGTACATCACACACACACATAGTGCTCTGCACATTATACTCTGTTCTGTACATCACACACATACACACATAGTGCTCTGCACATTATACTCTGTTCTGTACATCACACACACACACACACATAGTGCTCTGCACATTATACTCTGTGCTGTACATCACACACAGACACACATAGTGCTCTGCACATTATACTCTGTTCTGTACATCACACACATAGTGCTCTGCACATTATACTCTGTTCTGTACATCACACACACACATAGTGCTCTGCACATTATACTCTGTGCTGTACATCACACACACACATAGTGCTCTGCACATTATACTCTGTGCTGTACATCACACACAGACACACATAGTGCTCTGCACATTATACTCTGTTCTGTACATCACACACACACACATAGTGCTCTGCACATTATACTCTGTTCTGTACATCACACACACACATAGTGCTCTGCACATTATACTCTGTTCTGTACATCACACACACACACAGTACTCTGCACATTATACTCTGTTCTGTACATCACACACACACATAGTGCTCTGCACATTATACTCTGTGCTGTACATCACACACACACATAGTGCTCTGCACATTATACTCTGTGCTGTACATCACACACAGACACACATAGTGCTCTGCACATTATACTCTGTTCTGTACATCACACACACACATAGTGCTCTGCACATTATACTCTGTTCTGTACATCACACACACACATAGTGCTCTGCACATTATACTCTGTTCTGTACATCACACACACACACAGTACTCTGCACATTATACTCTGTTCTGTACATCACACACAGACACACATAGTGCTCTGCACATTATACTCTGTTCTGTACATCACACACACACATAGTGCTCTGCACATTATACTCTGTTCTGTACATCACACACACACATAGTGCTCTGCACATTATACTCTGTTCTGTACATCACACACACACATAGTGCTCTGCACATTATACTCTGTGCTGTACATCACACACACACACACACATAGTGCTCTGCACATTATACTCTGTTCTGTAAATCACACACACACATAGTGCTCTGCACATTATACTCTGTTCTGTACATCACACACACACACACACACATAGTGCTCTGCACATTATACTCTGTTCTGTACATCACACACACACACACACACACACATAGTGCTCTGCACATTATACTCTGTTCTGTACATCACACACACACATAGTGCTCTGCACATTATACTCTGTTCTGTACATCACACACACACACACACACACATAGTGCTCTGCACATTATACTCTGTTCTGTACATCACACACACACATAGTGCTCTGCACATTATACTCTGTGCTGTACATCACACACACACACACATAGTGCTCTGCACATTATACTCTGTTCTGTACATCACACACACACACACACATAGTGCTCTGCACATTATACTCTGTGCTGTACATCACACACACACACATAGTGCTCTGCACATTATACTCTGTTCTGTACATCACACACACACACATAGTGCTCTGCACATTATACTCTGTTCTGTACATCACACACACACATAGTGCTCTGCACATTATACTCTGTTCTGTACATCACACACATAGTGCTCTGCACATTATACTCTGTTCTGTACATCACACACATAGTGCTCTGCACATTATACTCTGTTCTGTACATCACACACACACACATAGTGCTCTGCACATTATACTCTGTTCTGTACATCACACACACACATAGTGCTCTGCACATTATACTCTGTGCTGTACATCACACACACACACACATAGTGCTCTGCACATTATACTCTGTTCTGTACATCACACACACACACACACACATAGTGCTCTGCACATTATACTCTGTGCTGTACATCACACACACACATAGTGCTCTGCACATTATACTCTGTGCTGTACATCACACACATAGTGCTCTGCACATTATACTCTGTGCTGTACATCACACACACACATAGTGCTCTGCACATTATACTCTGTGCTGTACATCACACACACACACACACATAGTGCTCTGCACATTATACTCTGTTCTGTACATCACACACACACATAGTGCTCTGCACATTATACTCTGTTCTGTACATCACACACATAGTGCTCTGCACATTATACTCTGTACTGTACATCACACACACACACATAGTGCTCTGCACATTATACTCTGTTCTGTACATCACACATCACACACATAGTGCTCTGCACATTATACTCTGTACTGTACATCACACACACACACATAGTGCTCTGCACATTATACTCTGTGCTGTACATCACACACACACACACACATAGTGCTCTGCACATTATACTCTGTTCTGTAAATCACACACACACACACACACACATAGTGCTCTGCACATTATACTCTGTTCTGTACATCACACACACACACACACACATAGTGCTCTGCACATTATACTCTGTGCTGTACATCACACACACACATAGTGCTCTGCACATTATACTCTGTGCTGTACATCACACACACACACACACATAGTGCTCTGCACATTATACTCTGTTCTGTACATCACACACACACATAGTGCTCTGCACATTATACTCTGTTCTGTACATCACACACATAGTGCTCTGCACATTATACTCTGTACTGTACATCACACACACACACATAGTGCTCTGCACATTATACTCTGTTCTGTACATCACACATCACACACATAGTGCTCTGCACATTATACTCTGTACTGTACATCACACACACACACATAGTGCTCTGCACATTATACTCTGTGCTGTACATCACACACACACACACACATAGTGCTCTGCACATTATACTCTGTTCTGTAAATCACACACACACACACACACACATAGTGCTCTGCACATTATACTCTGTTCTGTACATCACACACACACACACACACATAGTGCTCTGCACATTATACTCTGTTCTGTACATCACACACACACACACACACATAGTGCTCTGCACATTATACTCTGTTCTGTAAATCACACACACACACAGTACTCTGCACATTATACTCTGTTCTGTACATCACACACACACACACATAGTGCTCTGCACATTATACTCTGTTCTGTACATCACACACACACATAGTGCTCTGCACATTATACTCTGTTCTGTACATCACACACACACATAGTGCTCTGCACATTATACTCTGTTCTGTACATCACACACACACACAGTACTCTGCACATTATACTCTGTTCTGTACATCACACACAGACACACATAGTGCTCTGCACATTATACTCTGTTCTGTACATCACACACACACATAGTGCTCTGCACATTATACTCTGTTCTGTACATCACACACACACATAGTGCTCTGCACATTATACTCTGTGCTGTACATCACACACACACACACACATAGTGCTCTGCACATTATACTCTGTTCTGTAAATCACACACACACACACACACACACATAGTGCTCTGCACATTATACTCTGTTCTGTACATCACACACACACACACACACATAGTGCTCTGCACATTATACTCTGTTCTGTACATCACACACACACACACACACACACATAGTGCTCTGCACATTATACTCTGTTCTGTACATCACACACACACATAGTGCTCTGCACATTATACTCTGTTCTGTACATCACACACACACACACACATAGTGCTCTGCACATTATACTCTGTTCTGTACATCACACACACACATAGTGCTCTGCACATTATACTCTGTGCTGTACATCACACACACACACATAGTGCTCTGCACATTATACTCTGTTCTGTACATCACACACACACACACACATAGTGCTCTGCACATTATACTCTGTGCTGTACATCACACACACACACATAGTGCTCTGCACATTATACTCTGTTCTGTACATCACACACATAGTGCTCTGCACATTATACTCTGTTCTGTACATCACACACACACATAGTGCTCTGCACATTATACTCTGTTCTGTACATCACACACACACATAGTGCTCTGCACATTATACTCTGTTCTGTACATCACACACACACATAGTGCTCTGCACATTATACTCTGTTCTGTACATCACACACACACATAGTGCTCTGCACATTATACTCTGTGCTGTACATCACACACACACACATAGTGCTCTGCACATTATACTCTGTTCTGTACATCACACACACACATAGTGCTCTGCACATTATACTCTGTGCTGTACATCACACACACACACACATAGTGCTCTGCACATTATACTCTGTGCTGTACATCACACACATAGTGCTCTGCACATTATACTCTGTTCTGTACATCACACACACACACACACACACATAGTGCTCTGCACATTATACTCTGTTCTGTACATCACACACACACATAGTGCTCTGCACATTATACTCTGTTCTGTACATCACACACACACACACACACACATAGTGCTCTGCACATTATACTCTGTTCTGTACATCACACACACACATAGTGCTCTGCACATTATACTCTGTGCTGTACATCACACACACACACATAGTGCTCTGCACATTATACTCTGTTCTGTACATCACACACACACACATAGTGCTCTGCACATTATACTCTGTTCTGTACATCACACACACACATAGTGCTCTGCACATTATACTCTGTTCTGTACATCACACACATACACACATAGTGCTCTGCACATTATACTCTGTTCTGTACATCACACACACACACACACACACATAGTGCTCTGCACATTATACTCTGTTCTGTACATCACACACACACATAGTGCTCTGCACATTATACTCTGTTCTGTACATCACACACACACACACACACACATAGTGCTCTGCACATTATACTCTGTTCTGTACATCACACACACACACATAGTGCTCTGCACATTATACTCTGTTCTGTACATCACACACACACACATAGTGCTCTGCACATTATACTCTGTGCTGTACATCACACACACACACACACATAGTGCTCTGCACATTATACTCTGTTCTGTACATCACACACACACACACACATAGTGCTCTGCACATTATACTCTGTGCTGTACATCACACACACACATAGTGCTCTGCACATTATACTCTGTGCTGTACATCACACACATAGTGCTCTGCACATTATACTCTGTGCTGTACATCACACACACACATAGTGCTCTGCACATTATACTCTGTGCTGTACATCACACACACACACACATAGTGCTCTGCACATTATACTCTGTTCTGTACATCACACACACACATAGTGCTCTGCACATTATACTCTGTTCTGTACATCACACACACACATAGTGCTCTGCACATTATACTCTGTGCTGTACATCACACACACACACACACACATAGTGCTCTGCACATTATACTCTGTTCTGTAAATCACACACACACACACACACACATAGTGCTCTGCACATTATACTCTGTTCTGTACATCACACACACACATAGTGCTCTGCACATTATACTCTGTTCTGTACATCACACACACACACACACACATAGTGCTCTGCACATTATACTCTGTTCTGTACATCACACACACACATAGTGCTCTGCACATTATACTCTGTTCTGTACATCACACACACACACATAGTGCTCTGCACATTATACTCTGTTCTGTACATCACACACACACACACACATAGTGCTCTGCACATTATACTCTGTGCTGTACATCACACACACACACATAGTGCTCTGCACATTATACTCTGTTCTGTACATCACACACACACATAGTGCTCTGCACATTATACTCTGTTCTGTACATCACACACACACATAGTGCTCTGCACATTATACTCTGTTCTGTACATCACACACACACATAGTGCTCTGCACATTATACTCTGTGCTGTACATCACACACACACACACACATAGTGCTCTGCACATTATACTCTGTTCTGTAAATCACACACACACACACACACATAGTGCTCTGCACATTATACTCTGTTCTGTACATCACACACACACACATAGTGCTCTGCACATTATACTCTGTTCTGTACATCACACACACACACACACACATAGTGCTCTGCACATTATACTCTGTTCTGTACATCACACACACACATAGTGCTCTGCACATTATACTCTGTGCTGTACATCACACACACACACATAGTGCTCTGCACATTATACTCTGTTCTGTACATCACACACACACACACACATAGTGCTCTGCACATTATACTCTGTTCTGTACATCACACACACACACAGTACTCTGCACATTATACTCTGTTCTGTACATCACACACACACATAGTGCTCTGCACATTATACTCTGTTCTGTACATCACACACACACATAGTGCTCTGCACATTATACTCTGTTCTGTACATCACACACACACATAGTGCTCTGCACATTATACTCTGTGCTGTACATCACACACACACACACACATAGTGCTCTGCACATTATACTCTGTTCTGTACATCACACACACACACACACACACACATAGTGCTCTGCACATTATACTCTGTTCTGTACATCACACACACACATAGTGCTCTGCACATTATACTCTGTTCTGTACATCACACACACACACACACACACATAGTGCTCTGCACATTATACTCTGTTCTGTACATCACACACACACATAGTGCTCTGCACATTATACTCTGTGCTGTACATCACACACACACACATAGTGCTCTGCACATTATACTCTGTTCTGTACATCACACACACACACACACATAGTGCTCTGCACATTATACTCTGTGCTGTACATCACACACACACACATAGTGCTCTGCACATTATACTCTGTTCTGTACATCACACACATAGTGCTCTGCACATTATACTCTGTTCTGTACATCACACACACACACACACATAGTGCTCTGCACATTATACTCTGTTCTGTACATCACACACACACATAGTGCTCTGCACATTATACTCTGTTCTGTACATCACACACACACATAGTGCTCTGCACATTATACTCTGTGCTGTACATCACACACACACACACACATAGTGCTCTGCACATTATACTCTGTGCTGTACATCACACACACACACACATAGTGCTCTGCACATTATACTCTGTTCTGTACATCACACACACAGACACACATAGTGCTCTGCACATTATACTCTGTTCTGTACATCACACACACACATAGTGCTCTGCACATTATACTCTGTGCTGTACATCACACACACACACATAGTGCTCTGCACATTATACTCTGTGCTGTACATCACACACACACACATAGTGCTCTGCACATTATACTCTGTTCTGTACATCACACACACACACATAGTGCTCTGCACATTATACTCTGTGCTGTACATCACACACACACACATAGTGCTCTGCACATTATACTCTGTTCTGTACATCACACACACACACACATAGTGCTCTGCACATTATACTCTGTTCTGTACATCACACACACACATAGTGCTCTGCACATTATACTCTGTGCTGTACATCACACACACACACATAGTGCTCTGCACATTATACTCTGTTCTGTACATCACACACATAGTGCTCTGCACATTATACTCTGTTCTGTACATCACACACATAGTGCTCTGCACATTATACTTTGTTCTGTACATCACACACACACATAGTGCTCTGCACATTATACTCTGTTCTGTACATCACACACACACATCGTGCTCTGCACATTATACTCTGTTCTGTACATCACACACACACACACACATAGTGCTCTGCACATTATACTCTGTTCTGTACATCACACACACACACATAGTGCTCTGCACATTATACTCTGTTCTGTACATCACACACATACACACATAGTGCTCTGCACATTATACTCTGTTCTGTACATCACACACACACACACATAGTGCTCTGCACATTATACTCTGTTCTGTACATCACACACACACATAGTGCTCTGCACATTATACTCTGTTCTGTACATCACACACACACACACACATAGTGCTCTGCACATTATACTCTGTTCTGTACATCACACACACACACACATAGTGCTCTGCACATTATACTCTGTTCTGTACATCACACACATAGTGCTCTGCACATTATACTTTGTTCTGTACATCACACACACACATAGTGCTCTGCACATTATACTCTGTTCTGTACATCACACACACACATCGTGCTCTGCACATTATACTCTGTTCTGTACATCACACACACACACACACATAGTGCTCTGCACATTATACTCTGTTCTGTACATCACACACACACACATAGTGCTCTGCACATTATACTCTGTTCTGTACATCACACACATACACACATAGTGCTCTGCACATTATACTCTGTTCTGTACATCACACACACACACACATAGTGCTCTGCACATTATACTCTGTTCTGTACATCACACACACACATAGTGCTCTGCACATTATACTCTGTTCTGTACATCACACACACACACACACATAGTGCTCTGCACATTATACTCTGTTCTGTACATCACACACACACACACATAGTGCTCTGCACATTATACTCTGTTCTGTACATCACACACATAGTGCTCTGCACATTATACTCTGTTCTGTACAACATCCACTGTAGTATGGACAACACACAGTGCTCTGCTCATATACAGGTACATCACCCACACTGCTCCGAAACAATACACTCTTATGTTCACAACACACATAGAGTTCTGGGTATTACATTATTTCACACAACACACACTGTGTCCTGCATACCATACACTGGAGCCTATGGCACATGCTGATGTTTGGCACATAAATGGTAATTATATGAAGCCTCAGCCCTGTAGTCAAGTGCCCCATAAACCCCAGGGCCCCTGCTGCCCTGTCCCTGAGCTAGCAGCCTCTTTGCCCATTTACTGTGCTTGATGATTGAGAGAGCACTAAAGCAGAGATTTATTGGGCTCGGGTTATTGGATAAATGGAGCAGCCCACCATAACACTCACAATGCATCTGCAAGGTTCAAGGTTTATAAGCTTGTTTGACCCTAGAGCTTTTTAATGGAAATATGTGTCTGGAGAGAATGTGACAATATGACAAGTGTCACCCCCTCCAACCTGTGCCCTGTCCAGCCTAAAGTGGCACCTAGTATAGAGAGACACCACCTCCTTATAACTGTCACTGTGATTTCTCCATCACTCTCCCCTCCTCCACCTCTCATTTAACCCAAATTTAGTCCCTGTAATGTCCCAGTTAACTGGATGACTTAATTGCTCCTGTTCCCTCATTTTCTCTGGCTCCCTGAGAGCTGTTTTAACCTAATCAATAAAGTCTTGTCTATTGATCGTGTAAATTTCATTTTGCAACATCACTTACCAGCCAACAGCTTCACAATTGATAGAAATTAGGCAGATATGTAGCAGCTCTGGACAGCAAGTGGTAACCATTTAGCAGTCAAATAAAGCAGCAATCAGTATTGCTGTGCTGTCTGGCAATGAAAGAGTAAATAAAGCCTTTCAATTCTACAAAGATGTCACTTTTACTTTAGGAAACAGATACACACACAAATATACAATTATATAAAAAAAAAAAATATATATATATATATATATATATATATATATTATATTATGCACATATCTGTGTGATGAGTATAGCATTATCTAATTAAACTAAAATTTGCAAATAGCACTTGATCTGGCTATCACTCTGTTTTTCAATTTCCAACACAGTTATCTGTTTGGGGTATAGTGGCAGGTACTGTCAAACACCAAGCTTTCTTATTACAGAAGTGATGGCTATCCTCCAGGGAGCAGGCACACTTGGTTGTAAGTGGTTTCTTTGTAGTAGATGAGTTATTCAGACAGATATATATGATGCTGAGGCTCATTGATCCGTTTGGTGTATTGATACCAAATGACAAGCTGTGTTGTTATAAGACTGGCAAGTAATTATAGGGTGTCATTTCCTCACCACCTGGACCTCAACCTCTCAAATCATATACATTGTATGGGCATGGTGGTTATTGCCCATTTGGCTGGTCATTTATATATCTACATAGGACAATGCCAGTCTAAACTAATAGGCTGGAGTAGCACTGGTCCATGCATTTTTAGCCAGTGTCTGACTGTACTGGAGTGTACAGTGTCTTAATATTAATATCATTAGGTTTTCTTGCACTGAAGTGCCCCTAACTATGCCAACCAAGCTCACACATGGGTTAGAACAATAGAAAACAACTGTAGTAACTGTGAGAGTAAATAAAAATGATTATTCATAGGACAGAATAATCTCAGGTTTCTCCTGCAGGACTATGTGGTTGTGCTATATGTTTTTTTTTCATATATCCACTAAGCTGCAATATTTCTCTCCAATAACATTACACGGCTCATATTTCTGTTTTATAAAATTTCTTTGACATGTTGGATACATCACTTCACATTTTTGTTTATAAACTCAGTGAAATTACTTAGGAATTGAAAGGTTTATTGTTTAGTGGGTGATAGGAGGCCATGGCAAACATTTTATTTAAAAAAATAAAGGTTTTATGAAAAAGTCTTCCTATCCTTCTACCAGAAGCCAATGGGTTTGTTTACCTACAGTAGGTCTGGGTATTGGATGAGCTGTCCAAGGTGCTGAATATTATTCTCACCCCCTGGCTGGTACAGAGCATCATGCAATGAAAGGCATATCTAAGTTTCCTTGTTTTTCCCTTTATCTAATCTAACACATGCAGCTTATATTAGACATATTAGACACATTAGACACTCACATTACAAGGAGTCATTCTATACACAAAAATATGTGTTCTACAGTACCCCCCCCCCCCCCCCCCCCAGTCCTGCTTACACAGGCACAGTGAACTTCCCAATACAAACACTACATTTGGGTACTGATTGTAACTCTTTAATAAACTTCAAGCCAAGCACAATGCAGATATCTATAGAGCAATGTCTGGGCTGCTCCTTGAGCAGCGGACTACACTTTCTATGATTTCTTCCTGCACAAACTGCCATCATTGATTGATACAATTCATTAGTCGCCTTTTATTGGACAAATTTAGAATTTTATGCAAATTGTAGCAGGGATTTCTAGGGGTATTAACTCTGAAAATCAACTGCTTGCAAACTCAAGAGATTTAGCAAGCTTTAGGGTGAGTATAATAATAATGTATTTGTTCATGTAAAAACTTTTCATACACTGCTGCTCTATCAGATGCATTCATAATCCAGGAAACGTAAATATGCCCTTAATAATATACACTGGAAGCAACCAATGTTAAGATCATCTAGCAATAATATAGTACAGTTTAATGTATTTATAGTTAGAGATTTTGACATGGACACACATTTTAATGAACATTGATGATTTATTGTATATCAGTGTACTAATTAATATTCTTTATCAACCTGTGGGTGGGTTGCCAAAGGTAATATGAGACTTGTAGTAAGGCAGGGCCCCAGACATCACACTAATGTATACATAGACAGAGAGAGGGAAAGAAAGAGGAGGGAGATAAAAAGAGAGATAGAGAGGGAAAGAGAGAGAGAGAGAGAAGGAGAGAGAGAAAGAGATAGATGGAAAGAAAGAGAGGGGTAAGAGAGAAAGAGAGAGGAAGAAAGAAAGAGTGGGTGAGAGAGAGAGACATATTTATTCACATTTACATACATATACATTTAGATCAAATATATAGATAGATCTATCCTTTTTGACAGTCTGTGGCCTCTGTTACCTACTTTGAACCATCATAGTTGGGTAGCAGATTAGGTCAGACATAATGTCCCCCCCCCCCCACACACACACACACACCTCTCCAGCCCCCCCTCACATTCTTTTATCAATGTCCAGTAATTAAAATGTCACCGTTTAATTATCTCCCAGCGCTGATCCTCTTGGAACAATCTTTTCCTAATAAAGGATCTAATCGAAATGCTATTTCCAGCCAGAAAATGTTACCAGGAGAGGCAGTGACTGCAGATCAATAGGGAGGAGGGATTGATCCGCCTGTAAAATGGGATTTATTGGGGTCATGCTTTTATATGGTGCTGATACAACTGTTAAATGGAGAACATTCATTTTCAATAGGAGCGTTTATTAAACTTGCACTGAATTAGTCTGCAGTGATTTATAGGGCAATCTCCCCGGGAGGAGAAGGTTCTGATTTTATAGGACACGGATCTGTAGGTTTTAACCGAAAAATGACTCTCCAGTCTGGTTCAGAAGGAAACTGCTGATTCTTTTCTGGGGGCCCTAAATGTTTGGAAAATAGACGCTGGAAATTCAATCTTTTTTCCACACACTGCGGTTTTATCCGTCCCCTACAGAAATAAAAGCCACTTACACATACTTTATGTCTGTGCTAGGAGAGCAAAGGTGGGAACCAGAGGAGGGAGGCTGATATATCAGTGTGTGCAGAGGCACAGAGAGACACAGTGACACAGATACAAAGAGACATGGGCACCAGAAGAGGGGGCAGATATATCAGTGTGTACAGAGACACATAGAGACACACAGAGAGACAGAGACATGGGGATCAGAGGAGGGAGGCTTAAATATCAGTGTGTGCAGAGGCACAGAGATACACACAGACACAGAGACATGGGGACCAGAGGAGGGAGGCTGATATATCAGTGTGTGCAGAGGCACAGAGACAAACAGAGACATGGGGATCAGAGGAGGGAGGCTTAAATATCAGTGTGTGCAAAGGCACAGAGACAAACAGAGACATGGGGATCAGAGGAGGGAGGCTTAAATATCAGTGTGTACAGAGGCACAGAGATACACAGAGACATGGGGACCAGAGGGAGGCTGATATATCAGTGTGTGCAGAGACACAGAGACATGGGGACCAGAGGAGGGAGGCTGATATATCAGTGTGTGCAGAGGCACAGAGACATGGGACCAGAGGAGGGAGGCTGATATATCAGTGTGTGCAGAGGCACAGAGACATGGGACCAGAGGAGGGAGGCTGATATATCAGTGTGTGCAGAGGCACAGAGACATGGGACCAGAGGAGGGAGGCTGATATATCAGTGTGTGCAGAGGCACAGAGACATGGGACCAGAGGAGGGAGGCTGATATATCAGTGTGTGCAGAGGCACAGAGACATGGGACCAGAGGAGGGAGGCTGATATATCAGTGTGTGCAGAGGCACAGAGACATGGGACCAGAGGAGGGAGGCTGATATATCAGTGTGTGCAGAGGCACAGAGATACACAGAGACACAGATACACACAGAGACATGGAGACCAGAGGAGCGAGGCTGATATATCAGTATGTGCAGAGGCACAGAGACACAGACACCGAGACATGAAGACCAGAGGAGCGAGGCTGATATATAAGTGTGTGCAGAGGCACAGAGACATGGGGACCAGAGGAGGGAGGCTGATATATCAGTGTGTGCAGAGACACAGACACAGAGACATGGGGACCAGAGGAGGGAGGCTGACATATCAGTGTGTGCAGAGGCAAAGCGGCACAGATACACACAGACACAGAGACATGGGGACCAGAGGAGGGAGGCTGATATATCAGTGTGTGCAGAGGCACAGAGATACACAGAGACATGAGACCAGAGGAGGGAGGCTGATATATCAGTGTGTGCAGAGGCACAGAGATACACAGAGACATGGGGACTAGAGGAGGGAGGCTGATATATCAGTGTGTGCAGAGGCACAGAGACATGGGGACCAAAGGAGGGAGGCTGATATATCAGTGTGTGCAGAGGCACAGAGAAACAATTACACACAGAGATAGGGGGACTAAAGGAGGGAGGCAGATATAGAAGTGTGTACAGAGGCACACAGTGACACAGATACACAAAGACACAGAGACATGGGGACCAGAGGAGGGAGGCTGATATATCAGTGTGTGCAGAGGCACAGAGATACACAGAGACACAGAGACATGAGACCAGAGGAGGGAGGCTGATATATCAGTGTGTGCAGAGGCACAGAGATACACAGAGACATGGGGACTAGAGGAGGGAGGCTGATATATCAGTGTGTGCAGAGGCACAGAGACATGGGGACCAAAGGAGGGAGGCTGATATATCAGTGTGTGCAGAGGCACAGAGAAACAATTACACACAGAGATAGGGGGACTAAAGGAGGGAGGCAGATATAGAAGTGTGTACAGAGGCACACAGTGACACAGATACACAAAGACACAGAGACATGGGGACCAGAGGAGGGAGGCTGATATATCAGTGTGTGCAGAGGCACAGAGATACACAGAGACACAGAGACATGAGACCAGAGGAGGGAGGCTGATATATCAGTGTGTGCAGAGGCACAGAGATACACAGAGACATGGGGACTAGAGGAGGGAGGCTGATATATCAGTGTGTGCAGAGGCACAGAGACATGGGGACCAAAGGAGGGAGGCTGATATATCAGTGTGTGCAGAGGCACAGAGAAACAATTACACACAGAGATAGGGGGACTAAAGGAGGGAGGCAGATATAGAAGTGTGTACAGAGGCACACAGTGACACAGATACACAAAGACACAGAGACATGGGGACCAGAGGAGGGAGGCTGATATATCAGTGTGTGCAGAGGCACAGAGATACACAGAGACACAGAGACATGAGACCAGAGGAGGGAGGCTGATATATCAGTGTGTGCAGAGGCACAGAGATACACAGAGACATGGGGACTAGAGGAGGGAGGCTGATATATCAGTGTGTGCAGAGGCACAGAGACATGGGGACCAAAGGAGGGAGGCTGATATATCAGTGTGTGCAGAGGCACAGAGAAACAATTACACACAGAGATAGGGGGACTAAAGGAGGGAGGCAGATATAGAAGTGTGTACAGAGGCACACAGTGACACAGATACACAAAGACACAGAGAGACAGAGAAATGGGGACCAGAGGAGGCAGGCTGATATATCAGTGTGTGCAGAGGCACAGAGATACACAGAGACACAGAGACATGAGACCAGAGGAGGGAGGCTGATATATCAGTGTGTGCAGAGGCACAGAGATACACACAGACTCAGAGACATCGGGACCAGAGGAGGGAGGCTGATATATCAGTGTGTGCAGAGGCACAGAGATACACAGAGACATGGGGACTAGAGGAGGGAGGCTGATATATCAGTGTGTGCAGAGGCACAGAGACACAGATACACACAGAGACATGGGGACTAGAGGAGGGAGGCTGATATATCAGTGTGTGCAGAGGCACAGAGATACACAGAGACATGGGGACTAGAGGAGGGAGGCTGATATATCAGTGTGTGCAGAGGCACAGAGACACAGATACACACAGAGACATGGGGACTAGAGGAGGGAGGCTGATATATCAGTGTGTGCAGAGGCACAGAGATACACAGAGACACAGAGAGACAGAGACATGGGGACCAGAGGAGGGAGGCTGATATATCAGTGTGTGCAGAGGCACAGAGACACAGATACACACAGAGACATGGGGACTAGAGGAGGGAGGCAGATATAGAAGTGTGTGCAGAGGCACAGAGACACAATTACACACAGAGACAGGGGGACTAAAGGAGGGAGGCAGATATAGAAGTGTGTACAGAGGCACACAGAGACACAAAGACACAGAGAGACAGAGACATGGGGACCAGCGGAGGGAGGCTGATATATCAGTGTGTGCAGAGGCACAGAGATACACACAGACTCAGAGACATGGGGACCAGAGGAGGGAGGCTGATATATCCGTGTGTGCAGAGGCACAGAGATACACAGAGACACAGAGACATGGGGACCAGAGGAGGGAGGCTGATATATCAGTGTGTGCAAAGGCACAGAGATACACAGAGACTCAGAGACATGGGGACCAGAGGAGGGAGGCTGATATATCAGTGTGTGCAAAGGCACAGAGACACAATTACACACAGAGACAGGGGGACTAAAGGAGGGAGGCTGATATATCAGTGTGTGCAAAGGCACAGAGATACACAGAGACACAGAGACATGGGGACCAGAGGAGGGAGGCTGATATATCAGTGTGTGCAAAGGCACAGAGATACACAGAGACACAGAGACATGGGGACCAGAGGAGGGAGGCTGATATATCAGTGTGTGCAGAGGCACAGAGATACATAGAGACACAGAGACATGGGGACCAGAGGAGGGAGGCTGATATATCAGTGTGTGCAGAGGCACAGAGATACACAGAGACATGGGGACCAGAGGAATGAGTAGGCCACAATGACTCACAACAAAATAGCCACACATTCTCATGGAAACACATAAGGATATGGTGACAAACAGTGACATGGCCACCCACTCCTACACTGTATCTATCCACCATATATATATGACAGTCATGTCCTTCCATACCACTTGGTTCTGTAATTTAGGACTAGTGGTTGTTTCAACTGTAATTAATGGCGGTGTTATTGTTTGTATCATTCCAACCAACATTGGGAGAGTTAGATATTAACTGTAGATAAGGAGTGTTAGAGAGAGTGATGCCTTTTATATACAATGTATGCTTATAATGCCTAACTTTCAAACTCAACTATCTAACACTTCCACTCATTCTTTTTATAATAACCACCTGCAATTACATATATATATATATATATATATATATATATATATATATATATATATATATATATATATATATATATATATATGTACATTGTAGTGTGTGTTCCAGGGACAGTGATGGTGTGATATTAGTAAGATGTGTCTCTATCCCTGGGACTCCTGTGTGGGTCCTTCCTCTTCATTAATAAGTTGCCAGAATATTGAGCTCAGTAAATCAGACAGAGCTATTAAACCTGGCACCTAAGCAAAGCACAGAATGAACCCAAGTGTTTGACCCCAGTGACCTGACAGATAAATAATTCTCTCTCCTGAATTATTAAATGGCGATTTTTGCTGCTAATCTCCCATTCTGTAACAAAGAGAAGGTCAAAGGCGGATCCCACAGCTCCCAGTATCTCCCATCATCTCACAGCATGTCCCCAGGACAGGGGCTGGCAGAGATGGATGGGCTGCACTCACAGGGGCAATTGCACTGGTAAACGGTTTGTTTAACCCTTGTGTGGTGGAGACACCTGCACCTCCTCATACTGGGCCACACAGCCTCCCATACAGTACAGATCTCACTGCCTTTCCTTTTATCTCTTATTCCTTACACTTCTCCATTCCCTTCTCTGGATTACTTTGTCTCTGCTCTTTTGTACCTGTATTTCTTTCTGTTTTCTCTATATTACCTTCACCTTATATTTACATCTCTAAAAATATTTATTTATATTTATTCTTTCTTTTTCTGTCACTATGTATTTCTCCTTCTCAGTCTCCCTTGCTCTTTTACTTGTTCTATCATTTCTCTCTCATTTCCTTCTGCTCATTTGACCTTTTCTCTATCTATATATCTATCTATCTATCTATCTATCTATATATATATATATATATATATATATATATATATATATATATATATATATATATATATTGTATATATATATATATTCTATCATATATATCTCTCTATCTTATATAGAGTTTCTAACTATATTATATATCTATATTCTGTCTATATTCTATTCATATTATATATATATATATATATATATATATATATATATATATATATATATATATATATGTACCTATCTATCACTTTATCTATCTATCATCTATGTATGTATGTATGTATCTATCTATCTCGATTTCCTCTCTTTTCCTATGCACCCCTTTCTCTCTTGTCTCCTTCCCTATATGTCTCTTCCATTCTTTGTACATATTTGTCTTTCTCCTTGACTCTCACAAGTTTATTGGCCTGTATACATTCTGATCACCCAGGGTGTACTTTTACATACACACCAGTTATCTTTATTTTAATACCTCACTCCCCCCCTGTTTTGCTTTGAGTCGCAGTCATGATTAACAGCCAATAAATTACACCAGATAATTATTTAAGCCTTTTACACCCTCACAGTGCCCCCCTCTGTTTAAAATAAAAATATTAACATCTAATGACATATTTCTATAAAAATAGTTAACCTTATTTAGAAAATAATAATGGGAACTTCAAGCCTATAAATATTATGTGTACCGCGTGTCTTCAGGGTCTCAATAGAGAATATTATATATTCTACACTCTTTTAGATATTGGATCATTAAACGATTGGTTATTATG
>CM050167.1:169013941-169196441 GCA_027410445.1 Discoglossus pictus | reverse complement strand
CACCAGATTTAAAGGTCCCACACACCCCCAGTTTCTAGCAATCAGAGAGGGTGCAGCCTCCAGGGGGTGAGAGGGAGGGGGCATCTGATAAACACTCACAGGTGTATAATCCCCCCACTTACCTCTTAGACTCTCTACTTATCTGCTCTCCCTTAAGATATTTGCTCTGAAAGCAGCCCACCCAGTGTTTGCAGGACACTCCCGCATGCAAGGGGTTAATGTAAGTGTGTTAGCACTAAGTGGGAGTCGCCTCCCTATTATTTTAGCTGTCACTGGATCTTTGTGAGTCTCAGGATCAGCCACATCCTCAGGTCTCTCCGTGTGGACACCTCTCCTCTTCTTCCAGGACCCCTGCTCATGTAGAGGGCACCCCCCTGCTCCAGCCTCCATGTCTTGGCCACTGGGGCCATAAAGTCGCTTTATTTGGGATAGCAAGTGGGACATCAGACCCTTATACTGAGGGAGAGAGAAGCAGCAACAGAATATAGAGGTAAGGAGCTATCATCTTATATCATTTCTAATTTTACATCTTTTTAAACCTTTGTTAATTGTTTAATCTACCTTTGTGTGATTTTGCTAAAATCCCATTATTCCCCCCTCAAATATAATGCAATGTATATTGATATAAATAGGACCTGAACATTATTCCTGCATCCTTGCCCTGTACACCCATCTTATTCTATGTAATTACAATTAAATCTCCTTCATTATGTGATCTCTTTAAGATAAGCGGCTTTATTTGGCTGAATCTCCCTCCATAGTCCCCGTGTTGGACTTCCAGAACTGGTACAGTTAAATAAACTAATCTTCTAGGGGATTATCCCTTGTGAGGAGTTTAAAAGGACGAATATCTGGATTTGTAAAGACACAAAAACAGATAGAAAATGGATTAAGAAGGAGAGAGATAGAGAAAATATTAGTTTCAACAAATTCGGGAAAAGAAACTTCATATTTATAGATAACTAATTTAACGTAAGTTTGAATTTTACTGGAGGTCAGTAAATGTGTGTTTGGGATTACAAATATTTGTGTCTAATAAGTGGCCAAATAAAAATACAGATATAATTCGAATATAAAATGATATAAGTGTGTGTGTAAATAAAATACACACATTACACAAAAATACCGAAGAATATTAAAATAATCATTTATTAAATATCGCTGTATACTGGTGAAAAATAATATAATTTTGAATATGCTCTAAACATATATAAATATGTATTTTTGCTGGTTCCAAGCCTAAAACTTGGTGTAATTGAATTGTGTTTACAAAAGGCATTGTCTTAGCAGGAAAGAGTAACATGAAATGGTAAATAAATCCAAATGTCAGTGGGATTACCAGTTACTGTGAATCCAAGCTGACATGCCCATATCCCATATCTTGTGTATGTTAGTGTTATTTACCCGCAGGGTAACGCATTGTAGTGTAAGTCACGGTGCAGTATAAGGAGTTTTCCAGTCCCATATACATTAGGTGTCACAATGCCACTTCCACTTGAAGCCCAATGACATTACCTGCCCATCTGTCACACTGTGGGGTGTGTAATTGTGAGGGGTGTTAGTATTTGGATCCCTATCCTGCTGGATTTATTGGGACAGCGGCCGGTAACCAAATATACTCAATTCCTGCTCTTCCATTTTTATTAAAATAAACAAATAAAACCCCACAATATCCTATATGGGTAATTATTTCCAAAATGTGGCTGTTAAATTATGTAGCTGAAATTGAGAATATTACGCTCTCAATACAATACTGACAAAAGTATTAAAATACTTTTTTTTTAATTAAAAATAAAATGTCGGAATAGTTTTATTCAGGCAAAATTTAACTTTTTTAAATATTTATTCACCAAGTCCTATTTATATACAATCCAAATAACGGGTATATGAGCAATTATGTTGTAAAATGATTATATCAAACCAACATGCGACAATAATGATTTTACACAAAACGAATAAAACTAAATATAATCTAAAGCCGTATCAGCAATTATTTTTATTTTGTATATTTCAAATATAATCAGATCCATTTTACAATAGTGCATATTTTTAATTGTTGCTTCGATTTACAATGTTGTTTATTAATCCCTTGTAGTTGTTTTTAGTTTCCGTCACTGAATATAGCATATTCCAATGATTATACCTCGTATCCCCGTGAGTGCCGTAAGTGTGCTCGCACTTTTGGTATAATTTGTATCATTACGTATTTATACTTAGCCTGCGGGCTCTGCACAATAAGACTGTGCGACGATACATGCATGTAATATATACCGGGATGCAGGTAACATGGGGTAGTACTTCTTGTTACACTGAGATTGAGTGGGTACTAAACTATACTTTACCTGCCTTGTGATGTTGAGAAAGTGCTAAGACGCCTTGGAAACATTTCAGGGGTAATAAAGTATTCTGCAAGTGTGTTGTTA
Organism: Discoglossus pictus; assembly: GCA_027410445.1. Lineage (NCBI taxonomy): Eukaryota > Metazoa > Chordata > Amphibia > Anura > Alytidae > Discoglossus > Discoglossus pictus. Next base: position 169,194,018 of record CM050167.1, on the reverse strand, counting down.
TAGTTTAAGGTTCTAGCAACTAGAGCAAAATTGCAGTCAGATTTCAAGAGAGGGGTAAATCAGGGCTGTTTTTACTGGAAAGGTGATCCGGGCGATGGTTGTAAAGGAGTATTAGCGAGGTCTTAAGTATTTATACTTCAGAAGGTGGCTGTTGTGGTGGTTTTTAGAAGGCGCTGCTTTGATTTTCAGATTTGAGAATTTGTTTAAGAAATAAAAGTTGACTGGTAACCTGGATTATTTAGGTTTAAAAAGTGGTGTTTAAATACAATTTTATAAAAGGGTATTTTGATGTTCGGGACCATCAGCCTTATTAAATTGCGATTTGGCAAATTTAAAAGAGCTCTATTTAAGCACATAGCATTTTTTTTTTTACAAAAGTTTTTAGATAGTGAACTTCTATCCAGAAGCAAGGTCTTCACTAACTAAAAACTTCTGTAAATAAAATATGCTCTGCGCTTAAAAAGAGTCTTTTTAGATTTACAGAATCGCAATTTAATAAGGCTGTTAGGTTACAAATCAGGAAAACAAATAAAACAGTGACTACCCACAGCTAAGATATTATGTGGTATTTATTACCTATATTTTCGAGAAATATTTCCCACACCAGTTCTTAAATAGAAAGTTATGGGAATTCATATTATGATTATGAGAGTTCTTCAAAGGAGCATGCTGTCAGTATAGGAGTTACTGGTCATTTAATAATATCCGAATACTAACAGCAAGAAAGACTGGCCAGGGCACTTACAGCCTTATTAAATTGCGATTAGGTAAACTTGAAAGGGCTCTAATTAAAAACACAGCATATTATTTTTACAGAAGTTTTTAGTTAGTGAACTTCTATCCAAAAGCAAGGTCTTCACTAACTAAAGACTTCTGTAAATAAAATATGCTGTGTGCTTATATAGAGCCCTTTTAAATTTACCGAACTTCAATTTAATAAGGCTGTTAATGTTTTATTACACCTGGAAAGAGCTATGTGGTAATATATACCACCATCTGAGTCCATAGATTTATTAGCATTGAATATTTTATCTAGATTGCTCTTTATTGGACTCGCTTTCTAATTACGATCACTTTATTAAAAGCAACATAATAGTTGTTCCTATGGGTCCTACATCCAAGCCCCCCCCCCCCAACTTTATTATGCACCCTCAATTATGTTTTTAATATTTCTGTCCACCACTTAGCTCACATATCTTACATTAGTCCACTCCCGCAAACCAGTTTTATTAGTGATCTAATATACATATATAGTAATAAATAGTGGGTAAATACCCCTCCTTTTACTCCATACAGCATACTGTATGATAAGCTGGGGTACATGTCTCAGAGTGTTACAGAAGGGCTAGTGAATAAGTGGGATACTTTTTCAGGAAAAGTGGTAAGTACAGAAACAGGAATGGAGAACAAGCATGCCTGGGTTCTATGTAGATGGACATGCTTATGTACTATAAATAAGAAGTGTCTCTGATTGTGTATTATATTCCCACTCACTCATCAGGGGTAACTAAATTATATCAGTAGCCTTGTGTTTATCTCAAGACATCCTCTCTGTATAGATGTTCTACACGCCAATATTTATGTTAGCACTTTCCATACAGATCTGACCAGTGCTGCCCACCTCTGACCCTTGTCTCTGTATATATTATGTACACTCTTATGGTTATATTTTACACTGTACCACTGACCAGTGCTGCCCACCTCTGACCCTTGTCTCTGTATACATTATGTACACTCTTATGGTTATATTTTACACTGTACCACTGACCAGTGCTGCCCACCTCTGACCCTTGTCTCTGTATACATTATGTACACTCTTATGGTTATATTTTACACTGTACCACTGACCAGTGCTGCCCACCTCTGACCCTTGTCTCTGTATACATTATGTACACTCTTATGGTTATATTTTGCACTGTACCACTGACCAGTGCTGCCCACCTCTGACCCTTGTCTCTGTATACATTATGTACACTCTTATGGTTATATTTTACACTGTACCACTGACCAGTGCTGCCCACCTCTGACCCTTGTCTCTGTATACATTATGTACACTCTTATGGTTATATTTTACACTGTACCACTGACCAGTGCTGCCCACCTCTGACCCTTGTCTCTGTATACATTATGTACACTCTTATGGTTATATTTTACACTGTACCACTGACCAGTGCTGCCCACCTCTGACCCTTGTCTCTGTATACATTATGTACACTCTTATGGTTATATTTTACACTGTACCACTGACCAGTGCTGCCCACCTCTGACCCTTGTCTCTGTATACATTATGTACACTCTTATGGTTATATTTTACACTGTACCACTGACCAGTGCTGCCCACCTCTGACCCTTGTCTCTGTATACATTATGTACACTCTTATGGTTATATTTTACACTGTACCACTGACCAGTGCTGCCCACCTCTGACCCTTGTCTCTGTATACATTATGTACACTCTTATGGTTATATTTTGCACTTTTGCCACTGACCAGTGCTGCCCACCTCTGACCCTTGTCTCTGTATACATTATGTACACTCTTATGGTTATTTTTTACACTGTACCACTGACCAGTGCTGCCCACCTCTGACCCTTGTCTCTGTATACATTATGTACACTCTTATGGTTATGTTTTGCACTTTATGCCACTGACCAGTGCTGCCCACCTCTGACCCTTGTCTCTGTATATATTATGTACACTCTTATGGTTATATTTTACACTGTACCACTGACCAGTGCTGCCCACCTCTGACCCTTGTCTCTGTATACATTATGTACACTCTTATGGTTATATTTTACACTGTACCACTGACCAGTGCTGCCCACCTCTGACCCTTGTCTCTGTATACATTATGTACACTCTTATGGTTATATTTTGCACTTTTGCCACTGACCAGTGCTGCCCACCTCTGACCCTTGTCTCTGTATACATTATGTACACTCTTATGGTTATATTTTACACTGTACCACTGACCAGTGCTGCCCACCTCTGACCCTTGTCTCTGTATACATTATGTACACTCTTATGGTTATGTTTTGCACTTTATGCCACTGACCAGTGCTGCCCACCTCTGACCCTTGTCTCTGTATACATTATGTACACTCTTATGGTTATATTTTGCACTTTTGCCACTGACCAGTGCTGCCCACCTCTGACCCTTGTCTCTGTATACATTATGTACACTCTTATGGTTATATTTTGCACTTTTTGCCACTGACCAGTGCTGCCCACCTCTGACCCTTGTCTTTGCCTCCACAGAGCACCATGGAGGGGATCAGCACCCAGAGAGACCCCAGCTCTTCCCCGGGCACCAAGCAGCCTCCCCAGGACTCGCAGCCCTACACCGGCCCCCTGAAGCCCAACCAGGTGGGTGAGACCACCCTGTACGGAGTGCCCATCGTGTCCCTGGTGATAGACGCACAGGAGCGGCTGTGCTTGGCCCAGATCTCTAATACCCTACTGAAGAGCTACAGTTACAATGAGATCCACAACCGGCGGGTGGCCCTGGGCATCACATGTGTGCAGTGCACACCGGTACAGCTGGAGATCCTGCGGAGGGCCGGGGCCATGCCTATCTCCTCCCGGCGCTGTGGGATGATCACCAAGCGGGAAGCTGAACGGCTGTGCAAGTCCTTCCTGGGAGAGCACCGGCCTCCCAAGCTCCCGGAGAACTTCGCCTTCGATGTGGTGCACGAGTGCGCCTGGGGCTGCCGGGGCAGCTTCATCCCGGCCCGCTACAACAGCTCCCGGGCCAAGTGCATCAAGTGCGGATACTGCGGCCTGTACTTCTCCCCCAATAAGTTCATCTTCCACTCGCATCGCGCCCCGGACTCCAAGTACACCCAGCCCGACGCAGCCAACTTCAACAGCTGGAGGCGGCACCTGCGGCTTAGCGACCCCGCGGCCTCCGATGATCTGGCCCACTCCTGGGAGGATGTCAAGGCCATGTTCAACGGGGGTACCCGCAAAAGAGCCTTCCCCTCCTCGTCCTCCAGCAGCTCCCGCCAGACCATGGATCTGCCTCCCCCTCCCCCGGCCAAGAGCCTACGCGGTGCCGGAGCCGATGAGGAACCCGCTGGGGCGGCCCGGAACTTCCCGCTCATCCCCGTTCCCAGTAAAGGATTCTCCCTGCACAAGATGGCTCCGCCGCTCTTCCCGCCACCTCCCTACGGGTTCCCGGCCTTCGGACTGTGCGCTAAAAAGGACGACGGTCTGGGGGAGGCTGGCAAAGCACTGCCCGGGGTGTTCTGGCCCGCAGCCCCGGCCTCCAAGGACTCTGTGTACCCCCCATTCCCCGTGTTCTGGCCCGCGGCAGGAGCTCTACCAGTACCGCCATACCCAGGCCTGGCACAGCAAGCCAAGACCTCTGCGGAGCCGGAGGAGGCCGAGCCCAGCGCAGAGGCGCCAGAGGAGCGATCTCCTGAGGAAGAGGCAGAAGAGGCTCGTCCCGGGGAGCCGCTCACCCCCAGGAAACTCCGCTACATCTCCGCATTCAGGCCCGTGGTGAAGGCCGCTGAAAGCCTGGCCAAGCTGTACGGGAGCCGCGAGCTGTACGGACCGGCCCGGGCACCGGGGTACAGCTCACCGGACCTGCTCAGCGACACCTCCAGCTACCGCTCTGCATCCCCTGGCACCGAGCCCGAGGTCGACGTAGAGTCAGGCCGCTTCCCCGAAGACGAGGGAGGCCCGGCGGGGAGTCTGGGACCAGGCCCAAGCTCCAGCGTGTCTTCACCGGGATCAGCCAGGGAACAGGAGGACAGGAGAGAACACAGTCCGGCGGAGAGCCCGAGCAGTACGGCCGGGTATGAGGTGAGAGCCTGGGAGAGAGGGAGGGAGGAAGTGTGAGAGGGCAGGAGGCCATGATGAGAGCACACGTAGGACATGAGGAGAGGCGGCCTCTGAGGGGGCTACACAAAACACTTATCATTGAAATCTATCTATCTATCTATCTATCTATCTATCTATCTATCTATCTATCTATCTCCACATCTATTGAACGGAAATCCCCATTCCATCTTAGTATCACACATGACCCTCTTTTGAAGGAAAATCCTTATGTGCCACTGTGTCCTCTCGCACTTGTTGCTTTCTCTCAGACTTGTACATATACTCACTGTGTGTATCCAACATTCAGTTTACTTATTGCACACTCAGGAGCATAAATATCCCTCTTTAGCCATTTGAAGTGTGTGTATGTATATACCCTATTTTACTGCATAATGGTCGCAAATTTTAAGACTTTTTTGGGGGGACAAAAGTTTGTTGCAACCATTATGTGAAGCTTTATAAGCATCATTTTAAGCAATAAATATAGTTTTTTAACCAGGTTGCGACTATTATACAGTGAAATATGGTGTATATATATGTATGTGTGTGTGCATATATAGCTTGGGCCTCATTGACTCCATTTTACATACTCATACCTTATATTCTTTGACATAAAACATATATTGTATAAATAATCAGCAGTCCATAATAGTAACTACATGAAATGATAATTCAGCATGTATTTCTGTGGTGCACATTATAACTATCCTTGATTATATAAGTATGTATAATATGTGAATTCACAAAAGCATTACAGGGGCTTCAATGGCTATTTCCTATAGGAAAACCAGCAATGCAGACCTCCACAGCCCATAACAGTGAGTCTATCCCTAGATGCATTTTAGCAGCAGACGACTGTAATATAAACCCCTTCCACAGCCATATGGAACATGCTGGTGCTTTCTAAAGTATAACAATAGTTGTGTAGAGATGAAGCACAGAGTTTACAAACCTCATTAATTTCTTAGTCCAATAAAAGATATCCATATAACCAGCTTGCTTTTTTTCAGAAGCAACACTGCAATAGTATATAAAAGCAACTTTCTTTTGTATGTTGTCTGTGACTGATACAATTATACTTCTATCTACTAAAATTACACAAAATGAATAAACGGAGATCTATGCCCAATTGTTAGACTTACTAAGCTTCACAGTGGCTGAGAAGTGCTTCATTGAAGGCTGCAATGGCTATTTTAATTGGCAAATTGCTAATACAGTCTCACATTTAACCCCTGTAAAGCTCAGGACTTACGTGTATGTTACACAGCAGCCTTTAACTCACAGATTCATATGTACTGTATTTTCTAAATCAATAACAAATATATATATTCACAAATATATAAACCACAAATCCAGAATAATATACATCGGGCATGTTTGATTAGAGTGTACACACATTTAGATTGATGCAGGACTAGATATACTAAAGTGAGACACTTCTTGTTATTCTTTCATTACTACAATAAGACATCTCCAAGCATCCTCTCTCCATATTACACATGGCCCAAGCAGTTACAGACCTATCTATTCCTTCCATATTAATCATAAGCCCTACAAGGAATCACACAGTCGCACACACAATTAGCCAGAATTACTAAACTTCTCTGTGACTGTGAAGGCTTTTTACTATGGGATTATCAATTTAAATTTGTCATATCTTCCCCTTGCAGTCACAGAGAACCTTTTAGTCAGTCTGCACCTTTTTGCAATAATATCTTCTCCAATATAGGTTCCAAAGTCTACTGAACAAAAATATAAATCTTCAAATCTATTGCTATGCCATCATTTTGTTTTAATTTAAATAGAACAGAAAAAAAGATAAATAATTAGAACTTGCACCATGTTTTCATAAATACATATATACGGTATGTGTGTATATATATATATATATATATATATATATATATATATATATATATATATATATCCGAAGTTGGGCATGGCTGTGAATGTCAAGTATTACAGTAGGCATTGACACTTCATTTATTGGATTATATTTTCTTTGGAGAGACATTTTTACTTGTCTAAATAAAATGTTTGTCCATTAAAAGAATGTATTACTGTATACTGCATGACTCCTTTTATATATATATATATATATATATATATATATATATATATATATATATATATATATAATCACATCCACACTGTACTATCGTGTGGCTCTCCCAAAAATTTTTTTCTACTATAATCCTCTACATTCACTAAAATTCACAGTGAAATGCAGATAGTTTATGGTTCCAGTGGCTATTTTCTATGGGACAAATTGCCTTCGCTGCCCTTAACGGCACTATGCAGCCCCTGAGATTGCTTAGTGAATGTAACCTACTGTGTACACAAGATGTGTATCTGTTTTGCCCTGCCTGCCTGTTTAAAGTGTTGTTGATTTGTAAATGCTTTTAAACATATCATCCTTCACAAAGCATAAAATAACCTTGTTTGAATATGTTGTGCTGATTTCAAGTGTTTTGTGAGGAATTATCCCAAACAAAAGATGCTGTATTCAGATCAGCAGCTAATTGCAGCACAATATATTTTTCTTTAGACATAAACAGACAGAACCCAACAGTTTAAACCTTCATTGTGCTGTCTCTATCTACCTTCATGTATTTGGTACACCTGTAAGGTTCCATCCACACACATTTACATAAGGCTAATTATCCTGATTAGAGGAACTTCTTTCATGCTCGGAGGCTGCTGTTTGCTGGGGCTGCCCTTTGAAGAGATCGCACGTACTGTCCCCTTTGTAATGGGAGCAATTTTCTCAGGAGCACCAATAATTATAGAAAATAAACCGCTTGTCCTCCATAAGATCTGATATTAAGCAAATCATTCACCAGATCATCTAACAAAGCGGCATCTTGGAGTGCTAGTGAGTCTCTCTAATAATGGTCTTTTTGAAGATTAGTGATCTCCAAATAAATTCATGATTTATCCCTTATTTTGGGTTTAGTCTCTTCCCAAACCAGATTGCGGCAATGTCAATACATCCAAAGATCAGAGCCAATAATTACAGTATATTGTTAGTGTGATTAAACAAGCTGTGGCATAGCTTGTCCTAATGAATTAGTTGGTCACTCAGTACTATCCATAAGCCAGCACTAACTGAGCCTGCCCTCAATACGTAGGCTTGAGGTCAGCTACATAAACAGCACCGAGCATGTCCCCTGGTCAGCGTACATCAAATAGTTATGTACAATGTCCTGATAATCTGTTATAATGAGACCAAACTACATTACATATAACCTTGGCCTTTCTTGATATTATGTAAGCAGCGCTTCATCCTACATTATATAGGGACCTAGCACTGTCCAGTTCTTTTCCCTAGTCTTGAAACAGTAAGCCAACCAGATGAAAATAGACAGTCTGTCATGGTAATCCTCATTCAGGAAGTTACCCCTTTATTAGGTAATGAGACTGATAAACCCCAAACTGACAGTCACCATGTAGAAAATAAACAGTGTATGGTCTTGTTTTGATAATCTATATTGTGGATATCACCATACAAAAGCGACAACACTACATTAGATAAGCATGTAGCACTTACTGAGCCTGTCTTAAAGCTCTGCAGTTACCATACCCTATATTATTCATTTCTGAATATACCTAAATATATGTAAATATGAGAAATGTAACACTGTCCTATCTTGTGTTTTTAAAGCAGATTAACCCATTCTAACATCAGTTAACAAGACCTTGTATCCTACAGGTTTTTGCAAAGCAAGTGACAGACCTTCCTCAGACCATGAAGGCTAACACCCCACACCAGGGCCTCCCAACTTCTTACATCTGCAATCTGGATCCAAATGGTAAGAACTGAGAACGGAACTGTGAACCTGTCCCCGGAAATCTGAGCTCACCAAGAGACTTTATCAAACTACACATCTTCCCTTATATAGTTCTCACTTTCTTTATTTCTTGGTGTCTTTTTCCTGGAAATGAACATTTTAGCTTATTTATGGCCTGGACAGATTCCACAAGGGAATGTATTAAGTTATTGTGTTCAAATGCAATTATCCCTCAGAATCACATTGCAATAGGGGATAAGTAAACTCAGAGCTTCTGGGTTGGGGAATATATATATGTATATATATATATATATATATATATATATATATATATATATATATATATATATATATATATATATAAATAATCACATATATATGTGTGTGTTTATTTTTCATGGAATATATGACCATTCGATTGCCAGCGCCAAATGTCTTCTCAAGCCTTTCAGTTACTACAAATATCTTCCTTCCTGACTGTCTACCATTTCCCTCTTTTTTATAGTGTTCATACATGTACTTTTTAATGTATTAATTGAAATAAAATGTATATTATATCAGATGGCAATTCTGTGCTCACTAAGAGTTAAAACTGGTTTATCACTTTTTAAGAGCAAGACTCCGAAGACAGTCATTCAACTGCTGAGGATTTGGATAGCAGGAAATCTTTTCAAGATCAAAGAAGTCACTTATCCCACACAAGTCCCTTACACACTGACAGAGGTAGGTGCTATCTCTGGCCCATTGCAATATATCATGCTCATGATTTTTCTGCAGTTGAACACACATATTCTTGATAGATTGCAAGTGTTTCGTTCCCCACTTGTCTAATAAATGGGCAGTTTAAATTCTTCGCCCCAGTCCTATAAAATGTGCACATTACCCAACTCTCCTGCTTAATGCCCACATTAATAATACATCTTTGGCACTTCTTATTCAGAATCAATAGAAGGAGATTTAAATCAGCAGTAAAAAGGCCTGTCCCCTCCAGCTTTCACTAGATAAATATTTAAATAACCGACTCAATTGTTTAAAGAATGTTCTTTGCATTGAAATGTGTCTTTCTTTATTTTCGCATATGGATTGTTTTTTTTAATAAAGCTGAAATCCCAGGATGAGATTTGTATACTTCTTGTTTTGTACATGAAAGGGTTGGAGACATCAAACATTTCAGTTTGAACTGGGAACATCACATAAATAAAGGTGTCTTAATGCATTAGCATTAGTGTCACAAGTATCTCAGAGATTGAGAGGATTACATATCTGTATTAATAATTTGATGTACTCTCTACTGTTACACTGGCTGCATATAGTTGACTCACATATTAACTTTGTAGGATAAACTACCTTAAGACAATTTGATAACTCTCCCCCATGAAAAAAAAATGCAAGTAATATTTTTTAAGAAGTAAAACACATTTTTTTTGTTCTGGTAGGTGTATTAAGTATTCCTTAAAAGCATAGCTATATTCAGAATATCCTTATACATGTACCAATTATGAATTAATTTCTGTATACTACTTTGCATGAGAGGCTATTTCTTGTGTCTGCCATCTTGTTGTAAAGTAGTATCCCTGGATCTACCCAGAAATTTTAGATCATGATTTATGGTTGTAGTATTATATTTTCTAAATATGTTATACTTCTAAGTCTAGTACTAGTGCATATTAATGAAGAGGGTCCTTTTGCAAGTTGATGTAGTGTGTCATTTATTAAAATGTTAAAATCAAAGAAGCTTCTGCATTGTTGCTGCATCATCTGTAATTTGAAGCTCCATTCTGCTTCCGATTGTAGGGCCAGGTAGTCTAACATACTTTTAATTGTTCCTATTTTTTTTGTATCATTTTTGAGATAGGTTTTTCATAGCTTGACAAAATATTCTTCTTAGCGTGGGACTACTTATATGAAAATTATCACGACTTTCCTAATGAAACTCCAGCTACCAAACATTTCACGATTCAGATTAAAAATATGAAACTTCAGTAGAATACTGCACCCAAAGCGAGACTCTGGATCACTGTACTGTCATTTCAGAGTATTATTTATCAAATTAAATACAACACTTTTCATAAAAACAGTTTAGTGCGGGGACATCACTGTTCGTTATATGCAGTCATCTTTACTGTTCATTTACTAGAGTTTCTTTGCTCACTCCAAATCTGTAAACTGAATAGTGTGAATAGATTCTCTTTTCCATTGACTAATATTTAGTCTCACCATGCATGCTGTTCACTCGCAGGGGAAGAAGACAGCCCAATTGATGTCACTGGCACCCAGTTTGTAGAAAAAGACATTGAGAACATGGCAAAAGGTGGGTGGACTATCCTAATACATGCTACCATTTGGCAGCGTCTTGTCTGATCTGCAGCTGTCTTCTCTGGTAATAAGAGCAAATTATAAGCACACACATATGACCTGTTACACATTTACTTTCTGCATGTGTATAGTACACACAAAGTGATCAATTAGGCCATGCGCGCAAGGACTCAAAAAGTGAGCAAAAGCTTAGTAATACTAATTGCGTAACGGGAAGCTGTATTTAAAAATATTTGTAGTTGGTGACACCTTTTTCTCATGGATGTTTACCTGTTGTGTGAGCGTATCAGTATGTGTGTATCCATCTGCAGAGTTCCCTGGAGATGTCACATTGTGCAACTATTAAATTAAGTCCTCGGCCCAACCTGTGTATATTAATACACGACCATAGTCCAATATTTACAATACACTCTTAAATAACTAAACTTTATAATGGCCAAAATCATTTCAGAAAATGAATAGTTGTATGAATTTGTGTCGCAGTGAAAACCACCATTTTTGTTTCTGTTAATCTGCTGGTAACAATAGGACGACACATTGAATGTATAAAATATTTAAACTACTACAACTAAAATTTGACAATGATTGACAATGTTTTGAATAGAGTAAGTGGGTATCTAATTTGTCTATAAGCATTCTCCCTTGTGAGAAAACTGCTCAAATAGGCAATGGTTGCCCACCGCAAAGAATAATTCAGTAACAATTATTAAAACACTACAGCCTTATTAAATTGCGATTCGGCAAATTTAAAAGGGCTCTATTTAAGCACACAGCAAATTTTTTTTACAGAAGTTTTTAGTTAGTGAAGATCTTGCTTTTGGATAGAAGTTTACTAACTAAAAACTTCTGTAAAAAAATATGCTGTGTGCTTAATTAGAGCCTTTTTAAATTTGCTGAATCGCAATTTAATAAGGCTGTATATTTATTAATTTTGTTACTTTTTAAGACCATTTTCCCATTATCAAGTGCAGTTCTTCATAAGACCATATTGTAAATATATGACTACTATGGTCATTCTGATTACTCTCGTACATAATGGTAGTCCCATTTTGCCTCTAACTTTCATGCCGTTCATTTATTCCCATGTACTTGTTACAGTTTCTATGGGCAGAGCCAAAGCAACCCTGAGATCTTGTAGCATATTCATTATGACTTTATGCACTGCACATAACAATTCTTACACGAGTTTGTATCCACACCAGTAGCATGTGTAGTTTTGTGTAAGTGTGTGTGTTATGGGGGTGTTCCCCTCTCTGACAGATCCTGTTCCTACAGATGAACTGCAGAAGCTGCTAGTGGAGCAGATGGATCTAAGGAAAAAACTGGAACGAGAATTTCAGAGTCTAAAAGGTATCACACCCCCTCAACACACACATGGCAGCACAAGTCTTATACGTACAGCACATACCTCTTATATCACTTATAATGAAAATGTCTGACTTGCCTAATATCACATACAACTCACACACAAATTATATCACACACAAATCTTTTATATTTATTATATTATATTCGATAAATTAATACAAACACTTTCTAATGACCTTCAAACAGCAAATATATTCATAAACCAATTATACATGGAATAATAATGTACTCACAGATTTCCATAATAAGGATATTACAAGTCACTTATTAATAATTTGACCTTATAACGTTACAAAACTAAGTCCCAGTATATTTACATAAGGTTAGGAAATCCAAAGTGACTTGTAATATCTTTACATTCTGTAAATTTGGAGGTACAGGCGGTCCCCGGGTTACGGACGAGATACATTTCTGAGAACATCTTTAAACTGGATTTGTATGTAAACTGGATCCCTGATGAATAATAATAAAATTATAATGGCTCATATGTGGTGATACAGTGTAATACTGTAATAATATTAATACCCCTGTAATATAATAATATGTTGCAACAACTATTGTACTCTCCCTATTTATTCAACCAAACAGAACATAAAAAGAAACTCATACAAAAAGTCTTGGGAGCCTATTCTTAAGTACGGGTTGTCTGTAACCTGGGAACCACCTGTATTTTATTTCTTCTCATACATAAAAACATGACATGTTTATACAAATTAAGCAGAGGCACAGAAATTGCACACCAGAACAGAGAGCATGCATGCCTTATTCAAATAACAGGTTATTAGATGTTTTTCGGATGTGAAAATAAAGATGACTATTACTACAGGGAGCTGTCATACTACAATTGTGGATTCAGTTTCTTTTCTTCACACCACCTGCTATAAAGGTTAACACAAGTCTTCCATACTGTAGACTGGGAGTCATGTTATTGGATGCTCTGACACGCAGAATGTTTTAGTATCAAGTGCCACAAAACATTCAACACCATAGAATCTGAATTTCATTTAAATTATTCCAAATATCCTGTGTCCTTTTGTCGCTGGTTGAGAGTGTAGAGCAGACTGTAGAGTAATCAGAGGAGGATTTGTTTTCTTAATGCTGCCTCCTTTACTCACAGACAATTTCCAGGACCAGATGAAGAGGGAGTTGGCATACAGAGAGGAGATGGTCCAACAGCTGCAGATTGTGAGAGGTAAGACATCCCTTCCCAATCCAGGAGGGACGTGCTGCCATAACCCCATGGCATTTACAGTCAGCTCAGTCGCCTACATTTAAAAGTAGGTAGTTTAACAATTATTTTTTCTTATTTAATATCCTCTGATTAGCCTGAAAATAGCAAACAAGCCTTGCACGGGCCTTGCAGGCACCATTACCAAACAGTGATTGAACTCCTCCGCACACTAATTTGCATGGGTTTCTAAATTAAAAATCGAGGCGTAAAATTACCTGCGTGTTAATGCCTCCGATTGTGTTTAATTCTGCTCGTATCCATCTGCCTCCCAGCACAAAATCCCAGGCAGAGTCCTTACTGTAACTCACTTTTAACTGCTCAGTATTTGCTAGCAGGAGAGAGAGCATTTAACCCCTTCTGTTCTGGTAAAAATTCTGACCAAGTCCTTTTACAAATATCACTCCTCATACTATGCTGCATCTACGAGGAAGATGCTGGTGTATTTCCTGAATATATTTAGAACTCCATAGCTAATTAGTGCTATCCAATTACTCAAACGTAGAGTCCACTTTGTGGAACTGCTACCGCTATACACAACAGAAGGTATGCATGGTATGCTACACATATATTCATTTATACACTATTTTTCAACCTTTTATCAATACGTTAAATATTATATTTATATATATATATATATATATATATTTAAATATTATATTTATATATATATATATATATATATATATATATATATATATATATATATATATATATAAAACATATATAAATACATAAACACATGAGTGCCTTTGCAGAAGGCATGGGTAATATAACAAACATAATAATATGTCCTCTCTGGCAGAGAAGGGGTTGAGCAGTTAGAGAAGAGTCTGTCATTGAACATGAGAAGCTCAAGTCTCCTTTCTCTCCCCAGACACCCTGTGTAATGAACTGGATCAGGAGAGGAAAGCTCGCTACGCCATCCAGCAAAAATTAAAAGGTATTAGCAAATGAGACAAAAGGAAAGTGTGTCACAGAGCAAGGGAGGTAGGAGTGAGAGAGTGTGTGTGTGTGTGTATATGTACAGGGAAAGCTAATCTGCATAATGTCAGTCTATACTGAACATTGGGTGTATATGAACATTATCACTTTTTGTGGAGCAGAGAAATGTAATTATTACATGGTCTATGTAAAGTATAAACATTTTACACAGCATTATATGCATCAGGTACAATGAATACATGGAAGCTGGGACAAAAAGCTGAATTAAACATTCTTATACTAAATGATTTGAGGTCCCTGAGAGTGTGTAATCTAGATTAGATTATTAGGTGAGTGAGTGAGGGGGATGTATGATGTATTGTGGTAACAGTCTAGATCCATAGAAGAAGGTGACTGTGATTAGGAATGAGCCAACCAGACACTGTCTATATTGATATAAATATTAAAAGACCAACAAAGCCTTTTATTTATAGTATTATCATTTGAATAACTAGACTTCATAGTTGCAAAATGTTTATAGGAAGCAAAAATAAAAAAAATAAAGGTAAGCTTTAATTTATAAACATGTATATGCTTTGCTGGGACAACTATTGCTTTGTTTGTTAATCTGGTTTGTCTCCTGGCAGGCTACCTTTGATGCTGATACGGTTATAGTTGTATTATCATTTTGTATTACTTTACAAAGCTATCAACAGAACTGAATCAAAATATTAACAGCATCTTATGTCCCTCCAATGTGACAATATAGGTTAATAAAAAAAAGAACATAAATGGATGTCCTATGTAATTACTTCATTACTACATATAACCATTCAATAAATGAAAAGCTGTATGGAGAGTTAATTGAAGGACCGTGCAGCAGTAATGTAGATAAATCTGGTGGAGGCATCAATGATGGACTGGAGCAAGATAGTTGGGGAGACAATGCCAAGTTACAGTATTTAGGGTGTAGCATGATGATATATATATGGATAATTGGTCCTGCAGAATATGTTGCCACATTTTAAACACTAGAAAATAATAATTCTGAAACACAAAGGGTTTTTATCAGTGTCGGACTTCATTGTTATGCAATTCTACTAAAGGAAAGTTTTTAGAAAAAAAAAAAAAGTATATAATATTTGTAATCTTATTTATTTATATTTTAATTATAAAGGACCAAAATATCCTGTATGTTAAGTATACAATGAAAAGTGGGTAAATAAGACATTTTGGTAAATAATTAGGGGCCAGCTTTTAGGAGTTCATAATCTGGCAGGTGTTTGGTTGATGGCTGTACAAGAATAGGGTAAAATGCATTTCAGGATAGATATACTCTGGCTGGCTCATACCATTGCTAAAGCACAGCATAAATTGAAGTGTTTCCGGGCCACATGTAGCAGGTTCCTTCTAAAAATATGTTTTTTAGACATTGTTTAAATATTTAGAAACTATGAGAAAGTAAGATATGGGAATCTAGTGTGGACATAACTCAGCAAAGGTCCTGTGGCCAGGCTTTTACAAATTCGAAAAGGCTTCTGAAATCAAAAGTTGGGTTCTTCATCATCAGATAGAAGGTTTACATGGATGTGTAAAAGGTGTGTCCTTTTTAAATAGCTGCTGAAATGATGGAGTTCAAAGCATTTTAGTTAGGGTTTGTGGAGTGCTGTGTGTATATATACATATAATGAGACCTCACCAACCAAGGCACTGAACCCTTCTATGCATGGATTCATAGCTTCTTATACTCACTCTCAGTTATGAGGAGAGATCACTTTTTTCGTAGAACATTGGTTGCAGTGCAAGAGCTCTATAGTTAAAAATGTATGCTTAAAGGACAGGGCAACGTATCACTCCTCACTTAAACAGAGCTAGGCCATATAATTAATCGGATATAGAATTATTGCCATTGCAGTCCTCTAAGTGGTTAAATGTTTTCTTTATTTTTGTATTTAGTTATAAACGAACTAGTCAATTATATTTTTGTGGTGCTAGATGTTAAAAGTGCTTGAGGGTAACATTTAACAATCAGATTAATCAAAGATTCATTGTTTATAAATAAAGTCTTTCTTACTAGCAAAGTTACTTAAAGGCATATCAGAGTTTCCTGAATTGTGAGTGCATCTGATAGAGGAGAATTGATAGTGTACGATTTTTTTTTTTTAAATTAGGCTAAATTAGCATTAATTTCATAATTTGTTTTGAACAACCAGGTTAGCTGAAACATTTGATTTGAGTTCCTGTTTGTGTTGCAAAGCAGCCTTGGATATGTAGTGTGGCACTATGTTCAGTGCTATGGCAGTAGTACAGCACAGACAGGAAGCAGCAGGGAGTCATATCCCAGCAGTGTCTTGGGGGCTGACATCAGTGCTCTCCCATTGGCTGAGGAAGAAGCGGCAGGTGAATAAATGGTTAAATTGATAGGCCTTTGTAGTCATTAGATGATTTTTAGATAATTATAAAAATAAAATGTTTTATGAGATGTGCTGTATACATAAATGAAGCTTTTGCATAAATAGTGCAGAAATGCTTTAATCCATAAAACTTGGATATGCCTTTAATAAACTTTGAGAGCAGAATTGTTCCCAGATATCATGTTATTTTGTAGGTTATCTTAATATAAGCCTTTTTCTTCTGGTGCTGGGATTTTTCACACTCTAGTATTTATTTTGTATGTAGTTAGATTACATAATAGTTGTGTATGGCTCAGGAGGACAGTAGAGAGGATCATTAGTACATGCAAGTCTCTGTTCTTCGTCAAAAGTCCATGACCCTCTTCTTCCTTTTTGTTATAAGATGCTGACACCAAGACCCTGCACAGAGAGCTGTTCCTTCAGAATTCAACTCCCGCCCCCCTGAGCTACATCTGGGCCCCCCGAAAGCTCATGTATCCTCCAGCCCCTTGAATAACAAGGACAGGAACCAGAGGACAAACCAAGCCATTCCAAGACTCCATGGGAGCGAGAGCACAACCGGGACACGCCGGGCTGAGACCCTCGAGACCTTGGGAGAACTTGTAAATATTGTACAATAATCATCAGACTGTCGGAGCACTGAGGAAATCTGAGCCAAGAGTGATCCAAGAATCAGCCGTGTATTATAAGGCATTGTGAATAACTGACATATATATAATATAAATATATATATATAAATATATATATAGACAACTCTTGCAAAAAAACGTCCAATGTATTCATTGTTTTACTATTTAATTCTTATTCTGTATGTCTCCACTTAACCTCATCAGCACTAGAGGGGCTTTACTCTGGCACTGAAGGGGTGAAATTTGAGGTTATCACTGGGAGAGTGGCTACGTGCAATGGGTATCTATGTACTGTGATTCTTATTAAAACAGTATTTTTTTAAGTTATTTGAATTATTTTCTATATTTGTTTGCTTTTATCATCTTTTGTATTTTGGATGATGTAATAACAGCACTTTAAGGAGAAATCCGCCAACTTGTGTACAAAACAAAAACTCAGTTTTTTTCTGAGAGAAAAAAAAAATGTTTAAGTCAATTTTATTCTTAAATAAATCAACATTGCAACACGTTGTCACTTTGTGCTCCAGATGGTTCATGGGGGAAAAGGTCAAGATATTTTGTCTTGATCCTACCCAAGCCCCTGTTACAGCTGAAGTCATTACCTTTCTATCTCCACTTACAACCACTAAAGTTCCCATCTCTTCCACAGTACTTCTGACTGGTAAAAGAGTCTTTAGGCAAACATTTTTTGTTAATCTAGTTAAAACATTTATATAATATTTAATATTTTTTTCCCTCTTCACTGTATTTGTCATGTACAATTTACACATACCCTCTAAGCCCCCAGAGTAACAGACTGATACCTTCTGGAACCTCTCCCTGTCTCCAGTTCTCTCTCATGTAGGGTGCAATGCTTTACAGCTGAGACCTAAGGCCACACCCTCATTTGACACACAGAATGCCACTGATTGGCTCATAAAATATTTGTTGGAATGGTAAGCACAATGTATTGAACTAAGCACTTGTTAATGAAAACAAATGTTTTCAAGATTTTTTTTTCTTTCTGTGACCAGTTGCAAGGGTAATGTTTGTGTCGTTCAGTCGTGTCCGACTATCTGTGACCACATGGACCACCATGCTGATCAATTTGGTATTCATGGCAGCGATACTGAAGTGGGTTACCAGTTCCTTCTCCAGTGAGCTACAGCATACAGCTCTTGGTATTCCTAGGTGGTCTCCAAACCAAGTACTGACCAGTCCCGGCCCTGCATGGCTTCAGGGGGGTGTGACCTCTTGGTTCACTGGCTGTAATCAAACCCAGATCGCAGCGGTGAAAGCACTGACTCCTAACCACTGGACCACCAGGGAACCCCACGAGGGCAATAGAGACTACTAATTATTAGTACAGTACATATTTCCTGAGAGATTCAAGGAAATAATATGCAAACGATACCAGCTCATATTACAATACAATACTTACTCAAAAGTCCAGATTTAGTATAACATACACTGTGCCAAAAATATATTTCTGCAGGTCTACATTTCACTTCATTGCACATTATAATATTTATTGAGCAAATGTGCAGTTTGGCACAACACACAGTTGCTTGATGTTACTTACCATTGTGTGATCATCACTCTTTGCACCAATTTAGTGCATCCTGCTGTAAAAAGGCCTGTGAATACATATAGCTTTTTCAACTTAAAAGACTACTGAACTACAGTAAAACAGCATTAGCATCTGTGTTACCAATGACCATAACAGCAATTTAGGGAAACGGATAACTTTAGCAGACTGCTTTTGTCTAAAGGCTTCCATTTTGTTAAGCACTTCATGTTAACTTGTGTACTCCTCAATGTTTTCCATTTGGCAATGGAGGGATGAGCTGTCATATTGGTGGCAGAGATCAGCTTTTAGTCATTTGTCACCCTCTCCCCATCTGCACACATGCACAGAAGGAGACAGTTGTATTTCAAGTTGTGAATCCTTTTCCTGCTTCCTCATGCACTGGACAGGAAGGATGTCGTAAGTCTGCAAGTTTTCAATCTTGCAAGGAGCTTTGGGGAAAGCTCTATGGACACTGGATTCTAAGCTCAAAGACAGGGCCCTCCATCTTTTGTAATGTGTTAATATTGTTTTGCCTTGATTACAACTTGTGTATTGCGCTACAGAATATGTTGGCGCGTTACAATTAAACAATAATAATAATGTTGCCAGCCACAAACAGAGTCTATTAACAATCATATAACTCTGCTCCTGGCCTGCGCAGCTGCTAATTCTATCTTTCTACATACTTCTGAAACGTGAAGTTTTTACAAAACTAAATAGGTCTTCTAAATGTAGCAGGTAAACTATTTTGCTATATTTTTACGCAGATATGTTAAAAAAAAGTACTTAAAAGTGACACTCACCCAAGCAACAAGTCTGTTTCTTCTTAAAGCGCATAAAATTATATATGCTTTGTACAAGCATGTTGTCTTTGTGGTAAATCATTCATGAGATATTCAGCTTTGTTTATACCACGTTATGATAATGTGGGACTCTGAATGGTAACTTGCAGCTACCAATTGTGCTTGCTAAGGGGACGGGACGGGTTGTAAATGCATAATAATCCTGGGGTAGATTGTTGTTGTTTGTAAATAAAGTCTGTCACTAATTAATGCATTTAATTAATTAGTTAGTATTTGGTGAGCCACACTTTTGAAGAATAATACAGCACAAACAGTGCTACATATATCAATAATGATTTATTTTAGAAAAAATGGCAACCATTGTTTGCAGCTTTTACGTATTTGAATTGGTTTGATTATGAAATGCTGAGGCCATTGTCTATTAGGGTGCTTATTCTATAATATAATGATCTGACCTCATTCACTTCCCTGAACTATTACCTTTAATTTCCACATTTTTATGTATTGCCTCTTGGCGTAAGGGTGGTAGGATGCTCCTACTATATGCAATTTAGTCAATATCTACAATAACTTTTTGTTGCAATTTATCTTCCAAAAGATGTCTTGTTTTTATGTATCTAACACCATTCCTTATATTTATGCTGAGTTTTAATGTACTTTCAGTGCCCATTTAAAATGGCCCTAACATGGCAGATGGCTTCTGCAGCTAAATTTCCATTCTGAGCAATTTCTATGTGTCTGTTGTAAATCTGCAATGTTTGCACCAAGGTTCACCAACACCAGAGGGATACGTGTATGAATGGAGAAGGGGTTAATAAGCAGCCCAGGGGCAAACAAATCATCACTTGTGCATCGCTTCATTATCTGTAATGTATTCTCATTTTTAATAGTATTTTCTACATCTCATTAAGAATGAAAGGCTTGGGAGTGCAAGCTTCCAGTGACTTTTCTGTATTCATTGATTAAACATTAATAGCTCTTAAAGGGGACATGACCCTTAAAATAATTTTGGCTCGGTTGATGCTTGCAAGATTTCCCATATTCAGTCACATTTTAGATCAAAATAGGGTGCCCCCAGCATCTTCACACAAACCTGAAAGGAACATGGTATTTTTTTTCAAAGCAGCACTAAAAACCAAGTAAAAAATAGTTTTTTTTCAATTAATGCATATTTAAAGGGACATGGAACACAATTGTTTTTTTTAAGTACTTTAAACAACACAAAAGTTGTTTTTTGCATGAAAAAATATTTGTTTAAACTTAATTGAAATGAACAAGAAATGCAGAGAGAATATTTTAGTCTGTAAATTGGCTGGCAGAGGACAGGGCCCCCAAGAGCAGTTCAAAGTCTGAATATGTTTTGTGCTCTGAGACCTTTATTTGAAAAAAACATATCACACCGTGTCCCATTATCTAATACCCTGTTTCTGATGAAACATAATTATTTACATGCCCCTTATAACTGTTTCATAAGAATGTGTAAATAACCAAGTTACTTCTTCAACTGCCTCCCCTGCCAGCTGCCAGAAGCTTCCCAGGCTCTGCAAGTATTAAAGGGACTAAAGCACCTAACAAATGGCAACATAACTATGTCTGCTGTAACCAAAATGGCATCATTTTCCTTAGTTTTCTTTAGTTATTTTAACTGCTAGAATAGCTAACAAGACATTATTTCAGTGAAAAGAGCATAAAAACATTTAGCGTGATCTTGTTAAATTTAGGATCTGAAATCTTGTCCTCATAAGCTCAATATACATCGGCTGGTGCAGTTGAATGGCAGATAAGACACACTAATACTTCCACTAAGCAACATTTGTGAAGCTAGTAACTGATGATATTACAGTCTACTCAAATCTCAAATTAAAGTTCACATACACAGGCGTGTCATTGATAATTGGTTGCCTTTTCGTGTGCTTGCTAACAGCAACAATGTGCTCAATGGGTACATATAGGCGCCCGATTCAATGGGTCAGGAAGAAAAAAATCATTAGTCTTCTCTAGTAACACCACTTACACTAATAAACATCAAAATATTGTAAGATCACGTGGTTACAAGTGAAATGCTGACTATGACCCTCATACAATTAAAGCTTTGTGAGAACCGGGCTTCGGAAATGGAGCCCGTAACCTATTTTGCTCCAATGGAGTTACGGACTCCGGGCTGCGATTCATTGCAATGGTGAAAATCACAAGTTTTGGGTCCTCCAAGCCTTTGATCTTTCACAGACCCAAGATTTCCGATAGCTAAAATCGCAAATCGCTATTCAATTGCTCCGAGTCCCCCTTGCTAACCACCCTGCCAAGGCTGCAAATGGCAAAAGTCGCTCCACATTAGGGGTTCCAAGGAGGACTCGCAAAGGGCTTAATGACATGTCGAGAGGAATTCAATGGCAAAAAAAAAAAATCAATACTGTACTTCTAAATACGGGGAAAGTGATGAACGGCATTAAATTTAATAGCACAACATTCTCAAACTCGCAAATCGGCAGATTAAAATACTTCATTACGTGTTTAATTTCCGTGTTATATCAATCCCGGCAAACAATGTGTTAATACATATAATGGAACCCGCATGTAACAGAATATCATATTTATGGCTTTATCGATATTGTTCAAGCTCGCAAATGCTACATACGATGGAATGGTTTCCAAATTTCGATATCGGCTGCTAACTTGTGGTCTTGCCGAATTGAATAGCACCATAAGTTGCAGCCGCTGCGGGCCTTTAGGAGGCCCACAGACATATGGACTACATTCCATAACTTGCGGCCTCTGAATTGCATGAGGCTTTATGTAGTGCAATAGGCCATCTCACATTCCTATCCCCCAACCACATAACCCTGACCCACCCTTCTGCCACATACCTTATACAACTCCCCTTCCCTACCATACCTTTTACATCCTACCACATTCACCAGGGGTGAGCAAGTTCAGTCATGAAGAACCCCACACAGGCAAGGATTTGAGGATATCCCTGCTGCCTACAGGTGAGTAAATTGCTTCTTCAGTCATCCTGACTGACTCACCTGCACACAGAAAGTATATCCTCAAATACAAGTCTGTGTGCGGCTCTCCGGTACTGGACTTGCCCAACACTGACATAAAACATAGCCTTACCATACCCCTTGCATCATATATATCCTAGATAATAATAATTATTATTATTAGTACATAGTACAGACATAGCCATGCTATTTATTGGTGGAGAGCACGGGGACAAACTTTTTAATTGCTAACTAGGGCTTTGATATGTATACAGGGCCATTGATTGCTGGCCCCATGCTGGCAATTACCGTATACACCCGAGTATAAGCAAAGGCACCTATTTTACCACAAAATACTGGGTAAAATGAGTGACTCGAGTATAAGCCGAGTGTGGGAAATGTGCTGCCCCCTGTGTCCCCCCTCTCTCTCCCGTGTCTCTTCTCCCCTCTCCCTTCCCTGTGTCTCTTCTCCCCTCCTTTATCACCCTCCTCAACCCCCCTCCTCATTCTCAACCTCCCTCCTCAACCCCACTCCTCATCCTCCCTCCTCATCCTCAACCTCCCCCCTCATCCTCCTCATTCTCAACCCCTCATCCTCAACCCCCCTATCCTCAACCTCAACCCCCCTCCATAACCTCAACCTCCCTCCTCATCCTCAACCTCCCTCCTCATCCTCAACCTCCCTCCTCATCCTCAACCTTCCTCCTCATCCTCAACCTCCCTCCTCATCCTCCCTCCTCAACCCCCACTCAACCTCACTCCTCAACCCCCCATCCTCATCCCCCCATCAACCCCCCATCCTCAACCCCCTCCTTAACATCAACCCCCCATCCTCAACCCCCCATCCTCATCCCCCATCCTCAACCCCCCTCATCCTCAACCACCTCCTCACCCCCCTTCCTCATCAACCCCCGCATCCTTATCCTCAACCCCCCATCCTCATCCCCCTCCTCACCCCCCCTCAACCTCAACTCCCCCTCAACCTCAACCCCTCAACCTCAACCCCCCCTCAACCTCCCTCCTCATCCTCAACCTCCCTCCTCATCCTCAACCTCCCTCCTCATCCTCAACCCCCTCCTCAACCTCCCTCCTCATTCTCAACCTCCCTCCTCATCCTCCTCATCCTCAACCTCCCTCCTCATCCTCAACCCCCTCCTCATCCTCCCTCCTCAACCCCCCACTCAACCTCACTCCTCAAGCCCCCCATCCTCATCCTCCCCCCTCAACCCCCCATCCTCATCCTCCCCCCTCAACCCCCCATCCTCATCCTCAACCCCCTCCTAACCCCCCTCAACCTCAAACCCCTCCTCACTCCCCCATCCTCAACCCCCCATCCTCAACCCCCCATCCTCAACCCCACATCCTCAACCCCCTCTTCATCAACCCCCTCCTCAATCCCCATCCTCAACCCCCCCATCCTCATCCCTATCCTAAACCCCCCTCATCCTAAGCATATGCTCGATGTACTATACACAGCTTTAAGCAAAGCGTAGGGTTGGATTATGCACAAACCTGGAACCCACACATATATAAATATATATATATATATTATATTCCAAGTCTATGAATTATACTCTAATACGTTAAATTAAGGTAAAGGCTGGCTATGGGAGGTAGAGAGCAGTTGAGGCACGCGGGACTTAGGCGGTGAGCAGTTTCACGCGACTGCGAGCCTCGCAAAGCGAGTCGAGCAGTTGATGCATGTGACTGCCAGGGTCGCAACTGCGACCAAAGGGCGTAACTCTAAAAACATTAAAAAAATAAAAATAATAATTTAGCAAAAATAATATCACACACAGCACAGGGAGCCTGGGAGTGAGGTTGCAAGCGAATTTGACCCATATTTGGGGTTTTTCATCAATACAAACGTAAAAATTCTGAAACTGGATAAAAACGAGGCTGAGCAAAGCCAGGCACGCGGGACTTAGAAAATACACAACGGCAAAGACACTAACACTTACACCAACAACGCCAGGCACGCGGTACTTTGAAAATAAAACCAACGGCATTCAGCGCGTGCCACGCATACATTCAGCAGAGACACAGAGGAGAAATACACAGGGAAGGGACAGGGGGAGATGGTGGAAAGAGACACATGGCATTCCCAAGCACAAAACTTGCAGTTTAACGAAACCTGCAATGAGCGGACCTTAGCGTAGACAGGAGGAATGGGTTGAAATGAGCGCAGCGACCCGAAGAGGCTTGCAATGAGCGCCAAAGGCGCTCATTGAGAGCCCTGTGATGAGCGCCAAAGGCACTCAGCTTTGGGCTTGCGATGAGCGGCGAAGGTGATCAGTGCAAAGCAGGAAAGTTAAAGTACACAGGGGTGAGAGGCTCGCAATGAGTGCCGAAGGTGCTCAGAGGAGCAAAAGCCTCACATTTGGAGGCAAACAGCATTGCCAGCCTTAATTATTAATCCTGTCATTTTTGACAGGCAATTTCCTAGTCTCTCATAATTCTGAGTTAACTACTACTTATTAACTTGTGAACATGGGGATAGTCCCTTATGAACCCTTACAAAAGTTCCTCCACTACAGGAGTGAAGTTATCTAGACTTTAACCACACTGAAATTCATTATAGCTTTTTCCAAGCAACCCTAAGGAGGTGTTCCATTTTCCTGTACTGGCAACTTATATTGCAAGCAGTATTTCAGGTCTAAAGAAATTGGTTTGCGATAATCCTGACTGATTGTGATTGACAATTCTAGTAAACATGTTACTTGCAATCAAAACATTCACCTAATAATCTAAAAGGAGGACATGGTGGGGGTAGAAGCCAAATTGTTATAACCTTATGTTCAGTATACAGTAAACTCTCAATTATCTGGCACTCAACCATCAGGGACTCTCAAGCAACCGGAATCTGCCTCTATTCTCCACTCTCAATTATCCGGAATTATCCGGCACTCAACCATCAGAGACTCTCAAGCAACCGGCACCTGCCTCTATTCTCCACTCTCAATTATCCGGAATTATCCGGCACATTAAAAAAATAACTTTTTTTTCTTTGCTTAAAATAGCTTAGTTTAGTTGTTAGTAGCTATTTAATGTGGTATTGAGGAGTTTTGAGGGGTTTAAGGGTTGTTTAGGCCATTGTTTTACCTGGAAACTACACTTAATAGGCAATCCCCATAAATAAATGTCTTGAACTTTCAGCAGAAGACTAGCTATTAATTTCCCATTCATAAAACCTTTTCAGAATGAAGTTCATGAATATCCCAGAATACCATATGTAAGTTCTGTTTATCACCTTAGAAGTGAGTAATATGATTCCCTTACTGGGAAAATAGCATCTCCTTATCTGACACTCTTAGACTGACACCTAGTGGTCTGTTGGCTTTTTACTTGCCTTTGTAGACTCTGCTTGGCATTGAGCATTGTTACGTAGGTGGTTGTCCATTTTCGTTCCTAAATCCCTTTCTACCTTGGATACCCCTAGATTAGTTCCTTTAAGATTATAATTTGCATGCTTATTTTTCCTTCTCAAGTGCATAACCTTACATTTATTTGTTTTAAATCAATGTTATTAAACTTTTCAGTGAATGTTGGTCAGGTGTAGTGATTGCAGAATTGTTAATGTTGTGCTTATCTACCAAATGAGCGGGGGAGATTTTTTTAACTACTGGCCAATGTAGATATACTAATGTGCCAACATGTCTTATTTTTACTGGCTTCAAATGTATGTCAAATTGTATCCATGTGTTTATTGTACCCCTAGCACTACAGAATCTGCTGATGCTCTACCAATAAAATATAATAATAATATTTATAATAATAAAATACAAATATGCATAGCATTAGGTTTGTACTATAGAGATAGGTAATACAAACAGATTTGACTGTATAACTAAAGCAATAGAAGTTCAATAGATCAGAACATACCAACAGACTTTGAGCTATAAAGAAGTGACTAGGTTAGACATGATGGTAACTTTGTTAGTGGCGGAGCTACTACTAGTGCTAATGGCAAGGAGGGGTTGTTTGTAAAAATGTTCTAGCTCTGAGCTCCCGGTACCAACTCACTTAGAGCCTCTCCCCATCACATAACACCCCCTTCCTAAGACCTATTCCCATAACAGCATCCCTTCCTGAGAGCCTTTCCCATAGCTGCTACCCCATGACCCTATAGAGCAGGGGTCAAACTTGGTCCTGGAGGGCCGCACCCAGGCCTGGATTTGTGGATATCCTTGCTGCAAACAGGTGAGACTATTGCTTCTTCAGTCATCCTGATTGACTCACCTGTGCACAAAAAGGAAATCCTCAAATCCAGGCCTGGGTGCGGCCCTCCAGGACCGAGTTTGGTGACCCCTGCTATAGAGGAATATACTATCTCTACATATCAGCCAGTGCCTTTCAGCAGTCATCTTCACATAGCATCAAGTCCCTCTCCACATCCACCTCCACAGAGCACCCACTCTTCTCTTTATCTATACTCACAAAGCAACTAACCCCTCTCCCTCCTGTTCTTTGTTGTCATCCAGCCCCAGTGTGCTGAACTGCTCCACACTGTCATCTCTTGGAGCTTTATTAGAATGCGCTACAGAAAATAAAATCAAATGCAAAAAGAAAGAAATGTAAAAAAATTACTCAGCTCTGATATTTAATATTTCCTCCTGAGTCTCCCCAATGACTTCCAATAAAGATCAATATTGGCAAAATAGTCTTGTCTCAAGGTTATTTGTCCCTCCAACAACCTACATAAGGTCCTAAATCCACCATTCATATTCACTCCTCATAGGCTGAGACCAAGTTTGTCATGAAAAGACTACAGAGATTATTGACTAGTTTATATAATACTAGCGACTTGTCCATCAAAAAATGACGGTCAATAACATTTTAATACTGGGAATGCTGTTTGCCACACAATGTGAGTCTGTGGCACTCTTAACCTTTTTGTTATGTAGAAAGAAGTCCAACAATTTTAATAACTTTTTTTTATTTTGTTAACAGTCAGCTTGTATTTTAACAACTGGTAAACAATATATTTTTAACCATATTCAAATTTGTAATCATCATGTATGCAGAAATAATATAAAAATGGATGAAGTTTGTATAAATAAAAAGTTATAAACCATTAAATAAATGCTTTGCAACATGCAACTTATATTTGAAACATTAGTGAACCATTTTTTTTAAAGTAACATTCTTAAATCTGAGGTATTGATGATTAACATAACATTAGGTCAACTTTATATGAATGAGTATATTAAACCATTACATAATGGTTTGTAACATTCAACTTTTATTTAAAGTACTGTTGAATCACATAGGTATTGAATCCAGAGGAAGGCAAACAGTAAAAAAAAAACATGAAAACTTAGCCAATTGTATCAAATAAGGGAAACATTAATTCCTTCCTGACCCCATTAACTGGTGATCGGATTACTCCCTGGATCAATACACTGTATTTAATTATACATTTAATTTTTACAACAAATGATCATCCTCCTAACATGAATCCTTAATTATATACAATGAAACAACTTTTGTGATCTTTGCAAAAACAATTTTAACATTGCAAACATAAAGTTAATGTATTAAACTTTAAACACTATAATAGTAATAAAAAGCAACGTAACTTTTTTTGTGGGGTTAATCCTGGCAAAAGGCCACTTCCAAGACATTCCAATACTTAGTGTTTTTGCATGTCCAAGTGGTTCCCTTAAAAAGAGACCAGCTGACTTTTAATTTTGTCTATGGGATATAACCACTGTTTATTGTTGTTGTTTTTTATTTTATTTGTTTTTTTGTTATTGGTTTAGTTTTGTAAAATTGTACATAGAGTTTTGTATGTGAAATAGTGGTCCTCTAAAAAGAGGCCAAGTGACATAAAATTTCGTCCTGGAAATAAAACCACTGTTCTCTATGTTTACAAAACCTCATAGCACACTATGTTTTTTGTAA
The DNA here is from genome assembly GCA_027410445.1 of Discoglossus pictus. NCBI lineage: Eukaryota > Metazoa > Chordata > Amphibia > Anura > Alytidae > Discoglossus > Discoglossus pictus. The sequence continues at coordinate 169,165,282 of CM050167.1, read as the reverse complement.
AAATGCATCCATCGTATAATAGATCACCCTGACTTGGGTTGTCTTCAATTGAAACTTTAATATTATCTGGACTTGTGCACCTTGAAAAAGCAACATAGAATTGTCCATGTGCAAAAAACGTTTCCTGTAAAAAAAATATTCACAGACTTAAAAGTTTGTCCTTGGGATTTATTTATGGTCATGGCAAATCCCTTAGATTGTAAGTTTGTGAGTTTTCAATCTTGTGTCAGTGCCTTGGAAACAAGCTCTATGTACATTTGATTTTATGCTCAAAAACAGGGCCCTCCATTCTTTACAAGGTGTTTAATTTGTTTTCTGCTATGTACTCAACTCCTGTACAGCGCTACGGAATATGTTGGCGCGATATAAATAAAGATAATAATAATAATAATGGCAAATGCCATGATAACTGGAAATTGTCTAATTTGAAGAACAAAAGGCAAACCACTCTAACTTGGAGCCAAATCAATTATTGGTATAAAAACTCCTTCACCTTTATGGGTACCAGTCATAATTTCTGCATGTATGAAATGATCTTTTAAATCGTGCACAATTAATCTGGTCCCATTACAAAGTCCTTTTTTTGGATTCATATTTCTCAATTGCCCCTTTTTTCAATTGCAAAACATGTGGTGGCATTCCAGATGGGGTTAAAGAATTAATAAATTCTATACTAAAGTTAGATTCACTGGGCCTCATTCAATTGCGATTTGGCCAATTGAATAAGGGTCTAAATAAGCACATAACATATTTTTTTAAATACGTTTTTAGTTAGTGAAAACCTTGCTTTTGGATACATTTTTACTAACTAAAAACTTCTTTAAAAATAATATGTTATGTGCTTATTTAGACCCCTATTCAATTGGCCAAATTGCAATTGAATGAGGGCCACTGTCTTTAATGTAAGCCAGAACTGAATCTGCTCTGAATTCTTTTGCTGTGCGTTGATGAATTTAAAAATTTTGTTATTTAGATTTAAAGCATCTATATTTTTTGATGTTAATATCACTTTGTTTGCAATGTCTGAGTAATCGTCGTTATTGATGGTATAGAGAAAAATTGCAAATCATTTGTGATGGAATTTCTACGTTGTTATCCGGTAAATTTATTTGTGAATGTTTTCCTTCTCCAATTTGAATGAGCCAATCATTGAATTTGTTTTGGCCTTTAGATCTCATATTTAATTCTAATTTGAGGTGTGTAAATATTTTCCACAGTTTACTTGTCTTGATACATGTTTCAATGATGTCAGTTCTTTTTACATGTGGCACAACAGGTAATGTTTGACTAAAATCTCCTCCTAACAACATCACCTTTCCACCAAATGGCAAATTATTATCCATCACTTCTTTTAATAATCTATCAATACATTGCAAGGCATGACATGCCATCATTGTTGCCGCATCTATGATAATTAATTTACTTTTTTTTAAATGTTTTTGCTAGTAAAGAATTCAGTCAAATATCTGACAATGATGTTTCTAAAATGGGAACTGGCAGTTTAAATCCACTATGCACAGTCCTGCCACCTTCTAACAAAAGTGCAGCAATTCCAGTTGTTGCAAATGACCCTGTGCTTCAATGTAACTTAAACAATTGTACAGATACATTTTTCCTGAACTACCAGGTCCATCTAGATAGAAATAAAGGTCTTTGACCATTTCATCATCTGTAGCATTTGTAAAGGCATTAAATGCTTGCAATTGTAAAGTATTTAAAGTTGCCAGTTTTTCTTGTGTTTTTTGTTGTTGAAGCTCAGTGTCATAATCAAAGTTGATGTCATCTATAAGTCCTGGATCAGGCAAATTAAAACTTGCACAATTTAATCCATGAGCAAGAAATATTTCTCGCATTTCCATTAACGCTTTTAAGAGTGCAATGGGCTCATTGTAACGTCTCAAGAAGTCTTTACTCATATTTAATTTAAATGTTTCCCACACAGCAAATGCATCAGGTACATTGCAAAAGATGCAAATTAATGCAAATTGTTCTCTCATTTGCTTTGGCATTTGACATAGTGCTGCTTCTTCCAGACACCTCTCCCATTCTTTATCATCTGCTATGAAGTTTTGATGTCTTGCAGCTAATAGGAAAGTATAATAAACTATGTCATTACTGTGCGTAAATGTTCATAACTTTGTGCACCGGGAACATGTAAAAGAAGTAATATTAAATTGAAACGTTCTCTGTCTCTTGGACTGTGAGTATAAATTTGTGGTATCATTTTATGAGTATCTCTTTTTTGTTGTCGCCATTGGCCATTTACAAATACATAGTGATATGGAATCTCAATGTATAAAAATTGTCTGGCCTCAATGTCCTGGCAGTTTAATTGAAACCAAGCAGTAAGTGTTGTTTCTCGATGTTCACTTTGGGCTAAAGCAGTTCTTTCATTGCCTGCAGTAAAGTAAACAAACTGAATTTGTGGCAAATGGACAGCTAATACAGCATGTTATCGATCATGCATCTCAAATTTCAGAAGACACCACATTGCTTCTGGACCACTGACATAGCGAGCATCTAAATAATATGAAACTTTGTTATTTAAAATTGGATTTTCCTTTTCGTTTTGTGCACCTTGCACAACATCAGTTGCTGCATCATATCCTTTGTATATATATTTATACACATATTTGATGGATTTAAAAGAAGTGCAATCTTCCACATTTATGTGTGCATTGTACTTCATCAGCAAATGTGGATTGTATGGATCTACATATCTATTATCAACCTTTTGGCCACGGATAATAGCTGTTTGTCCTTTTCTTCGTTTATACAAAGCGTATCCATCACAATTAGCATAAGTTTGCATTTAAAAAATTGTTTTGGGAATTCTTTTGTACATTTTGTATTTTCCATACATGGTGAATTTGGATTGATATCTCCACATGGCCCATGAATCATTCTGTGTGTTACAATCTCATAAGGTTTTGAATATATTTCTGGATGTGGCAGTTCAGCATTAATAACTGAATCCACTCTCTCTGCAGTATTCAATTTATCTTTTCCCTGTAGGATTAAAAGTATGCGAGCATGTGGCAGGCCTTTTTTTTTTTAATTCAATGGTATTAACAAAAGCCACACATTTTCCAAATAACTGTGCTTTAGTTATATCATGTATTAATTAATTCAGTTTTATTTTGAATACTCTCGCCACTAAATCTGGTCTGTCAGAAGTATTTTGTCCAAGATTCAAAGTTTCCTTGATCTCTGGCCATTGTGGATTACATGTGAATGTAATGAATAAATCTGTTTTTTCAAATTTTGTGACAATAGCCAGGGCATCATTATATCTTTCTCGCATTTTGCGAGGAGATCCTTGGAAAGTGGATGGCAAAATTATAGCTCTTCCAGCTGTAAGGTCTCTGTTGGCAGCCAATTCAGCAACATAATCCATCAATCCACAATATTGTTCTATGCAAAGCTTGTTTTGTTGAAATTTTATAAAATTTAGATTATTTGCTTCAACTTGTAGATAGGAATCAATAATCCATTGTTGTGTGAGTTTGCCCCCACATAAAATAGGATTAAAATTATCCCAAATAGCAGTTTGTGCCACTTTATATTCCAGCATAGAAATATTGCTTCTAACACAAACTTTACTATTGGGATAACTTTGCAATTGTAATTTTGGTTGTCATCCAGGTTCACCATTTGGAAAGAAAATGGGATATGTCATTGGATCCAAATTACAACTTAATAATATAATAACTAAATAATAATAACTTAATAACTTAATTTGGGATAAAGCACTTTCTGCTAAGATTCTAAGCTCAAAACAGGGCCCTTCAACTTTTGAACTTTGTTAAACGTGTATTTCCGCTTTTCTTATCCCCTGTACAGCGCTACGGAATATGTTGGCGCGATAGAAATAAAAGATAATAATAATAATAACTTAATAATATATTTATGTTTATAAAAGGTTGGTCTTCATTGCATGGATATATTCTAATATACCGCTGAAAAGGTGGTTCACCATCCTCATTTTTAAAGACCATGTCAACCTCATTTACTGTTGGTAAATTATACCGTCTTTGTTGCTGTTGTTCTTTTTCAACCTGTGCTAATTGTTTGTATGCTTGACTGTATGGGTTGTTAGCCATAATTTTATCCAGCTGTTCAAAGACGATGAGCAAACACTGTTTATTTTCTGGAAACGTCATTCGTTATTCAGCAGCTAATATTATATACTTTTTAGTGTTTTTTTTGTGTGGTTTAATGGCTTGCCTCGCTTTGCGAGGTTCGCAGGCGATGAGCACCTTTGTCGCTCATCGCCAAGTCGTACACACCATGCAAAGTGTGACGATGTCTCGTAGTTCGTCAATTATAATATGTGATTCTGAACATGGGGAACAAGTGTCAGGGAAGAGAAAAATAGTTTTGGATACTGCTCTGAAAAAACATTCCCCAACTTATTATACTTATACCCTTTAGATTGTAAGTTTGCTAGTTTTCAATCATGTGTCAGTGCTTTGGAAACAAGCACTATGTACATTTGATTTTAAGCTAAACAACAGGGCCCTCCATTCTTTATAAGGTGTTAATTTTGTTTTTGCCATGTACTTAACCTCTGAATAGCACTATACAGTCCCGTTATAAAAATAATAATAATAATAATAATACTTGAGGTTCAGAATTGACATCCATTCAATTTGTCATAAAAGTAATGTTGAAAATACAATATATTTTAGGTATACAGCCCATAACTATATCTAAACATGCACAGCCCCCTATGCTGGTCATTTGTCAATTGGCATAAAACCCCCAGTACAACACTCACTATGGAGCAGTGTAGGTTCAGGACGAGTGGATGAAAGGCAATGCTTCCAGGCAAGACCTCTATTGTATTTATATTTTTATGTTTTACCTATTCTTGAATGGTGTATGTTGGATCAGCTTCAAGTTTCTAACACATTTAACAGACTGCATTTCACATTACAGACAGGTGGATACACATGGCATTCACTGGATTTGCCATCTTGCCCTTTATTGTTCTGTGGAGGTCATACAAGCAATACATTGGGATAAACTCTCATAAACCACGAATGTAGCAGAAAAATGCAGAATAATATGTACTAAGCATGCCATAGTGTGTAGAAAAGTGATTGAAATATCATGCACTGTATTTATAGCAGAACGAAAGAGTACAAGTAAGTATCTTAAGCAAACTAGGAAACCTCTTTCCCATATATATTCTCACTGAATAGTGCTCCCACTGCTGCTAAGAATTATGGGTAGCAACATTTAAATGAGGCACAAAATGTACCAGTCAAAGTCTGTGTTCTGAATGCTGTCACATAAGACTAAAGGGATTTCATAATAAATGGGTTAAAGGCAAGGGTGGCACATTATGAACACATAATCCTTAGTGAAGGATGGAAAGTTTTTCAATCACCTTTCTGCTCACCAAAGATTACTTACTGGCTAATTAGAGTATTTTCGCCATTCTCATTTGAGAGTTGCCAGAATCAGCCTCACACTGATGAGTCCTGTAGTTGTGAATAAATGGGTTTCTGGCACAATCCCCTAAATATTCACTTTTGTGTTGCCCTAAAGCCCAGACTTTTTCTTCTTTTAAATACAAATGGTACATAGTAACATCCATTTCTAAAACAATAAACACAAATAACTGGGTTGGATAAATGAATAACCAACTGAGTTACTAATTGGTAGAAACATTTAATGCTTGAATTACAGCCTTGAATCTGTTTAGATGCATCTTTACAAACTCTGCATACCTAAAGGGACATTCCTCCTTACAGACTTGTTCAAGCTCAGTCAAACTGATCCTCCAAATCGTTTTGATGGGATTTGTCATTTACTGAAGGTTATAGGTTTCCTTCAAGAATTTGCCTGCATTTTTTAACCATCCATAACCCCTCTTATCCTAACAATTGCCCCTGTCTTAGCTGAAGAGGAACACCCCCACAAGAGGTTTTAGTCAGATGTGCCATTTTTCTCTCGGGCCAAAGAGTTTGATTTTGGTATCACCACAGCACCATTTGCCCACAGATTTGTGGTGTGTTTGTGATATTGTCACATGCAAAAAATGACCAGTTTTTGCCATGAGGATCTGTAGCTCCGTCAAAAATGTCATAGGCCCCTTGGTAACCTCTCTGAAGAGTTTCCTTCTTGTTTGATCATCCAGTTGGAGTGATGACCTGATTTAGTCTGGGTGGAGCCATATGCCTTACACTTTTGGCCTTGACTGTGCTCCATGGGATACTTAAAGCTTTTGAAACATTTGTATACCCGTCTCCTACTGCACTCCAGTATGTAACATGCTATCTCAATCTCTATCACAAATCCTTGCCACTGAATGTGGTGCATATATCACAATAATATACATTGGTATCCCCCACTTTTAAAAGCCTGCGATACAGTGCCTTGCAAAAGTATTCACCCCCTTGACTTTTTACCTATTTTGTTACATTACAGCCTTAAGTTCAATGTTTTGTTAATCTGAATTTTATGTGATGGATCAGAACTCAATAGTCTAAGTTGGTGAAGTGAAATGAGAAAAAACTATTTTTTAGAAATAGAAAACAGAAAATTGGCATGTGTGTATGTATTCACCCCCTTTGTTATGAAGCCCATAAAAAGCTCTGGTGCAACCAATTACCTTCAGAAGTCACATAATTAGTGAAATGATGTCCACCTGTGTGCAATCTAAGTGTCACATGATCTGTCATTACATATACACCTTTTTTGAAAGGCCCCAGAGGCTGTAACACCTAAGCAAGAGGCACCACTAACCAAACACTGCCATGAGGACCAAGGAACTCTCCAAACAAGTAACGGACAATGTTGTTGAGAAGTACAAGTCAGGGTTAGATTATAAAAAAAATAACCAAATCTTTGATGATCCCCAGGAGCACCATCAAATCTATCATAACCAAATGGAAAGAACATGGCACAACAGCAAACCTGCCAAGAGACCGGGCAAGGAGGGCATTAATCAGAGAGGCAGCACAGAGACCTAAGGTAACCCTAGAGGAGCTGTAGAGTTCCACAGCAGAGACTGGAGTATCTGTACATAGGACGACAATAAGCCATACGCTCCATAGAGTTGGGCTTTATGGCAGAGTGGCCAGAAGAAAGCCATTACTTTCAGCAAAAAATCAAATGGCATGTTTTGAGTTTGCGAAAAGGCATGTGGGAGACTCCCAAAACGTATAGAGGAAGGTGCTCTGGTCTGATGAGACTAAAATTGAACTTTCGTCCATCAAAGAAAACATGATGTGTTGGGTTTGCGCCAGACATAGCATCACCCAAAGAACACCACCAGTTAAACATGGTTGTGGCAACATCATTCTGTGGGGATGTTTTTCAGCAGCCGGGACTGGGAAACTAGTCAGAGTTGAGGAAAAGACGGATGGTGCTAAATACAGGGATATTCTTGAGCAAAACCTGTACCACTCTGTGCGTTATTTGAGGCTAGGACGGAGGTTCCCCTTCCAGCAGGACAATGACACCAAACACACTGCTAAAGCAACACCTGAATGGTTTAAGGAGGAACATGTAAATGTGTTGGAATGGCCTAGTCAAAGCCTAGACCTCAATCCAATAGAAAATCTGTGGTCAGACTTAAAGATTGCTGTTCACAAGCGCAGACCATCCAACTTGAAGGAGCTGGAGCAGTTTTGCGAGGAATGGGCAAAAATCCCAGTGGTAAGATGTGGCAAGCTCATAGAGATTTATGCAAAGTGACTTGGAGTTGTGATTGCAGCAAAAGGTGGCTCTACAAAGTATTGACTTTAGGGGGGTGAATAGTTATGCACATTGACTTTTTCTGTTATTTTGTCCTATTGGTTGTTTGCTTCACAATAATAAAAAAAAAAACATCTTCAAAGTTGTGGGCATGTTCTGTAAATTAAATTATGCAAATCCTCAAACAATCCATGTTAATTCCAGGTTGTGAGGCAACAAAACACGAAAAATGCCAAGGGGGTGAATACTTTTGCAAGGCACTGTATTCCATCTGTGATCAACAAACACAGTAATTACATCCTACTTCTTCTTGTCACCCACTGATAGCCAAAGGGTTAAATCTAAGACCCAGCAAGTGTTGATAGTCTTGTATATATTATGCAGAATAAAATAATTCATTGCCTGGTATTGTCATCCCCACATCACTAAACTCTCATTAAAATGCACTTTACCAAACTTAATATGTGATTTGAAATGACACAATATATTAAGTGCTTAATATCCTAGAAATTAGGGAGCTATCATGCAGACTTAGAATTAATTGACTTGATTGGGACTGGTTGTGTGTAGGTTATATTGAATCAGTAACAGGAAGGATGGGAAATATATTTAGTTAATATAGTTACATGTCTATTTATTGCCATTTGTGAAATAACATGGAGGATTACACAGTGCCATTATCATTAAGGACTTCACAACTGCCAGTCAAGTTGGTGCCAGCATCCACTAGTTATATCCTGGCACGCCGACCTTCGTGCGCTGAAGAACAGCGCACCGTCATCAGGGCGCCGTTCTGCGCTCCAGCCTGCATCCCATCTGCCAAAGAGGCCCCCATCTCATATTTACTGGACCTGCTTGGCAAGGTAAGGGTCTGACAGTGTGCCATATGGGCCAGGCCATGTGTCACCAGGAGCATGTTGCATTGCATGTTTGTCATGTATGTAGTGATAAACATGCAATGCAATATGCTCCTAGTGACACATGCTAGTTCCACATGGCACATTACCTTAGCCTTGGAAGCCTCCAGCAAGCAGATCCAGTAAATATGAGATGGGGCAGACGGGATGCAGGTTGGAGTGCAGAGCATCATCAGAGCGCAGTTCTCGGTGCCCTGATGACTTGGCAGCCTCCAGCAAGCAGGTCCAGTAAATATGAAATGGGGCAGATGGGATGCAGGCTGGAGCGCAGTGCATCATCAGAGCGCAGTTCTTGGCGCCCTGATGACTGTGAGCTGGTCTCCAGCGCGCAAAACCTGTGCCACCTTATATCCCATATACCATACTTCAGGCTCTTTGGGGATTGCTGGTGGGGACAGTTTATGACTGGAGGACATTAGGACATTATTCTGGCTGTTATTTACAGCTCCCAGGGCCAGGCAAACCAGAGAAGGAGGTAGAATGGCAGGTGTGTTTTTGGCCACTCATATTCCCAGAGGCAAAATAAATAACCAATGTACACAAAACCACGTTACTGAAAACAGTAAAATATTTGTGTGGTGGGATATAAGCTTGTGTTTATAGATCTTGTTGGAGGATTTTATACAAGGCTGTATTTTTAGGCCTTTTCTTTATGCTCCATCCCATGAAGTGCAGAGAACCCTGCAGGAAGTTCTGAGATATAATAGGCAGCAATGACAAAATAAGGATAATATTTAAATAAATATAAAAGTAATGGTATTTAAGTTCAATATAGTTCAACATATAACATTTTTATAAATAATATAATTTTGTTATTATATTATAATATGCATTGTATTATTGTAATATTTTTTATATTCCAATAAGGTCATGATTGCAACTAAATGGTGCCATTTTCTGCTTCTTTTAGTCTTGAAATGTAAATAAAAAATTACCTTTACCATTGTTAACATCCTACCATTGTTTAGCATTATTACAATTACCTGAGATGACATTTTACAAATGTCTAGTGTCTGTACCGAGTCACATGACATGCATAAAAACACTTATTAATGTGTCTGAAACTGTCATCAGAGATGAGAGGACCCGGCCAGGAGGTGGTGAGAGCACCTTGGTGGGACTGTCCTTAAGTGCTGTTTTATTTAAGCACATCTAGTCTTATGAGTATTTTGTTTTTTATACTTCACTATGGTATAGTCTTCTGTAGTTGCATCAGTTTTAAGTTTTAGTATACGCTGGTATTATTTTCTAAAAACAAGACTTCTCAGTGGGAACATAATTACCACCAGTCTTAGAAAAATACTCTGGTGATAATTACATGTGGTTATGCTGGGCCTTGTGTGCCTAGACTTAAACACACCCATGCATTGGTAAAGTACTTGTTATCACCTATGTTTTTTTTTTTTTTTTACCATAAATGGAATCTCAGCTGTGTCTCTTTAAAATAAATTGTGTATTTTAATTATATGATTTCTTATTCTTCATTTTTTAAGTCTTTAATAAATTGCATAGGAACCTGGAAAGTTAGAACTATGAACCAAGGCAAAATGGACATGGTCAATCATGAGATGACAAGATTAAAGCAGTGCTCTGTTACAACCTAATAAATGACAGAATGATTTCAATTCAAATTCAAGACAAGCCATTTAACATCACAGTGATCCAAGTCTAAACTCCAACCATGGATGCTGAAGGCACTGAAGTTGACCAATTCTATGAAGATATTCAGCTCCTCCTAGATCAAACACCAAGAAAATATGTTACTCTCATCATAGGAGCTTGGAATGCTAAAGTAGGGAATCACATATTCTAATTGTCTAACTACGAGACGTCGTCACGCTTTGCGTGGTGTGTACGACTTAACGTGGAGCACTTAGGCGATGAGCGCCTTCGGTGCTCATCGCCGGCGAGCATCAATGAACGAGGCGAGCCGTTAAACTCGAAGCACTTAGGAGATGAGAGCCAAAGGTGCTCATTGCCTGCGAGGCGAGAAGTGGAGGGAATGAAACACGCGGGCCTTAGCCTACAAACACTATAAAATGCGGCTTCGCCTTAGGCTCAAAGTAGTTAACGAATGGGGGACTTAGAAAAAAAAATACGAGACGCAGGACTTAGAAAAAAAAAAAACGAGACGCAGGACTTAGAACAAAAAATACAACATACGAAAAATACGAGGTTAACGGGCAAACCGCAAAAAACAAGAAACAACAAAAACACAAAAAATAAAACACAAAATTCAACAAAAAGATCACCGATAGCGCGGGAGAACAGCCAGGTCTGGAAGTGAGGTGAAACGCAAATTTAGGTCGAATTTAAGTTTTGTCGGTACTTGAAAATCGCGTAAGCGAGAAAAAAATGGCGGCTGAATTTTTTTTAAACAAGGCTACACAACCCTGAACCGCGCAAAACAGCCAGCGACGTACGCGGTAGAAAAATACTAATAAGAAGGACAGAAAACGAACGCGCAACGCGGAAAACATAGACTAACGTTGCCATTTTACAATACTAACTTACACATTAACATTGTGAAATGTCGGATTTCCCGCCTAAACAAACGGTTTTGTCTTGCGCACGCAGCCTATATATAGGGCACACTTGCCACAGAACTGACACTTTCTCCTCAGGTGATGACAGTCTGACTGGACATTTTCTGCTGCTGAAAAATCCCAAGAGATTGTTAGCTCTTCAGGATACTGATTGCTGAATATTAAATACAAAAAGGTACAATCACATATTATAATTGTCTAACTACGAGACGTCGTCACAATTTGCGTTGTGCGCACGACTTAGTGATGAGTGCCGCAGGCGCTCATCGCCGGCAAGCCTCGAGTAGCGAGGTGAGCCGTTAAACTTGTAGCACGGTGAGCCGTTACAAAGTTGAAATTACATTTTTGGCCATTTGCCTTACTCTGGATTCAATATGCAAGATCACTAAAGTTTAGTATAAATTCAGGTTAAATGTTATTATCTTACTAGCGAATTGCCCGTCAAAAAATGACGGCAATGAAATTGTAAGGTAGCTAATGCAGTTTGGTGTATAATAATGAAATATGTAATACATTACTAAATGAATATACTGTACCTATTTTGAAGCATTGTGATGAAGAGCTGGCAATCTGTGTTGATGTTGCTGCAGTAGTGGTGTGGAGCTACTGTGTAAGCATGCTGAATGTGTGCACTGTGTGGTATGAATATCCGTAGGTGGTTTGTGGCGTTTTGCGAGTTTCTTGTGGTGTTTTGCGAGTTTCTTGTGGTGTTTTGCGAGTTTAGAGTGCTGTAGCCTCGTTTTCGTTTTGTTCGGCGGCCATTTTTTCTGTCGCTTAGATTTTTTTTTAGTCTCAAAACTCTTTTATTTCGAGTAAAATCGAGGTCTAAGTTGCATTTTTGAGGTCCTGGGTGCTCCCTCTTGGTGTAGGTAAGGTTTTTATGTATGTGCTGTGTGTATGTATTGTGTTTTAAATGTTTGTATGTCGGCGTGTTGCGTCCGATGTTTGCGAGGTCGTAATGTGTGGTAACGTGTTTCGTAGGTTGTTTGCGTTCCTCGTAAAATTTAGCGAGTGTCGTAATTTGTGTGTCGTGTTTTTTGAGTAGCGACGTGAAGTTTGCGAGGGTTTGAGGCCCTTGCCCAGTGACCTCGCCAGCAACTGAGGCCCTCGCTTCGCGAGGGGCCTCAGTTGCTGGCATGGAGCGCCTTCGGCGCTCCATGCCAGCAACTGAGGCCCTTGCCCAGTGACCTCGCCAGCAACTGAGGCCCTCGCTTCGCGAGGGGCCTCAGTTGCTGGCATGGAGCGCCTTCGGCGCTCCATGCCAGCAACTTAGGCCCTTGCCCAGTGACCTCGCTACGCGAGGGCCGCGGGCTCGCTATGCGAGCCCGCAAGCGTGAGCAACGACCCGTACGCTCACAACTATATATGTGATGTTAATGTTTGCATTGTTATCATTGTATGTTAAAAGGTTTGAAAAGTTCATCTATTGAATGTTACTAAAGATTTATGTCATTTGCAGCAGAAACATTTGTTAACAAAATTCAATGTATAATTAAATAGAAAGGAGTCATCCAGGGTAGTGATGACGCGAACATCAAATTTTGGGTTCGCGAACAGCGAACGCAAACTTCATCAAATGTTCGCGAACGGGCGTACATCGGCGAACCGCCATAGACTTCAATGGGCAGGCGAATTTCAAAACCCACAGGGACTCTTTCTGGCCACAATATAGATGGGAAAGTTGTTTCAAGGGGACCTGGACTGTGGCATGCCGGAGGGGGATCCATGGTAAAACTCCCATTGAAAATTACATAGTTGATGCAGAGTCTGGTTTTAAGCCATAAAGGGCATAAATCACCTAACATTCCTAAATTGTTTGGAATAACATGCTTTAAAACATCAGGTATGATGTTGTATCGATCAGGTAGTGTAAGGGTTACACCCGCTTCACAGTAACAGACCAATCTCCCCGTTTAATGCACCGCAAACAACTGCAAACAGTCCCTTTGCACAACCGCAAACTCCCCATTTGCACAAGGTTGGATACCAAGCTAGCCATGTCCCGTTCCTTGTCCTCACTGATGTCATTGAAGGTCTCTTACTCCACCCAGCCACCAAGGGTCCCCGAAAAGGTGACAACAAGCCCCCTGGGACACCTGCTGTGTTTGGTCTTCCACCTCCTCAAAGCTACCTTCCTCCTCTAACTCCTCTTCTTCAGACTCCTAGAGTCTGGGGGCTTCCACTGCCCAGCATGGAATATTATACACAGGTCAGAGTCTGGGGGATTCCACTGCCCAGCATGGAATATTATACACAGGTCAGAGTCTGGTGGCTTCCACTGCCCAGCATGGAATATTATACACAGGTCAGAGTCTGTGGGGCTTCCACTGCCCAGCATGGAATATTATACACAGGTCAGAGTCTGGGGGCTTCCACTGCCCAGCATGGAAGATTATACACAGGTCAGAGTCTGGGGGCTTCCACTGCCCAGCATGGAATATTATACACAGGTCAGAGTCTGGGGGCTTCCACTGCCCAGCATGGAATATTATACACAGGTCAGAGTCTGGGGGCTTCCACTGCACAGCATGGAAGATTATACGTGTTGCCTCTGTCTGCGTTATTATAAGGTGTGTACTGTTAAGTAGTACTATTCCTATCTGTTTAATCCCTGTTACGTCCACTATCAGTGGACGTGCATATGGCATGGATTTTTGGAAGCGGGAGATGGAAAAAGATGCTTGGTCGGTCCTCCCACTTCAAATTTGGGGCACTGCGCGTGCAATCTAAGGTGCCACCAGATATGAGTGTTACTGTGCACTGGCAAAAGTTGGCTGAGTAGATGCAATAGGCCTCACACACACGCCTGTAGGCAGGCAACTGATTTTCAATCGGTTACAGTCAAAAAAGTGTTGTTTTATGTCACTGTACACTATGGTTGCACCAGATATGACGTATCACTGTGCACTGGCAAAAGTTGGCAGAGTAGATGCAATAGGCTTCACACACACGCCTGTAGGCAGGCAACTGATATTCAATCTATTACAGTCAAAAAAGTGTTGTTTTATTTCACTGAGCACAATATAAGCTGTTAGGTGTTAGCCTGTCACACACACACGCTGGCAGGCAGGCATATGCAATTAGATTACACAGAAAAAAAAAATAAAATAAAATAAATGATGTTCTAGCCCTAAAAAGGACTTTTTGGGTTGCTGTCCTTCAGATGGAAGGCTCTGGAAGGGAGTGTATGCTGCTGATTGGCTGGAATGTGTCTGCTGACTGTTAGGTGCAGGGTCAAAGTTTCCTCAATGATAAAGAATAGGGGGCGAACCCAAAAGAGCATGTGTTCACCGTTCGCTGCGAACGTGAACATGCAAAAAACGCAGCGAAAAGTCTGCGGGCAAACTGTTCGGGACATCACTAATCCAGGGAGTAATCCGATCGCCATTTAATGGGGTCAGGAAGGAATTTTTTCCCCCCTTTTGAGACAATTGGCTAAGTTGCAATAGGGGTTTTTGCTGTTTGCCTTCCTCTGGATTCAATACCTACAGTATGTGCTTTACCAGGAGTTTAAATAGAAGTTGTATGTTAAAAAGCATTCTGTCATGGTTGAAGACACTCATTTAGAGAAAGTTCAGCGATTTCATGTTAGTATTGTTAAAAAAAATTATTACCCACTGTTTACAATATAAGTTGCATATTAGAAACCTTCATGTAATGGTTCACAATACGTATTCTGAGAAATGATATGGATTGTTATATTATTATTCGAATTAAAAAGTTTGATATGTTTTAACAGTATATTTAATATACCTTTTTGAACTTCTTTGTAGATAAGAAAAAGATTCAGAGTGTTAAAGAATCAAAAGCAAAAACAAGACCTGGAGCTGACTGCGCCTCCGATCATGAGCTTCTTATTGCAAAGTTCAGAACTAAAGTTTTGAAAAGAGGGAAAACCATCAGACCAAGTAGATATGAAATAAATAATATCCCTTGTGAATATTCAGTTGAGGTAAATAATAGATTTAAAGGACTAGACATGGTAGATAGAATGCCTGAAGAGCTGTGGAAAAAACTTTGTGACATTGTCCAAAAAACAGCAACAAAGAATATAGCTAAAAAACTAAGAAGACAGACTGTCTGTCTGATGATGCTTTGATAGTAGCTCAGGAAAGAAGGAAAGCGAAAGGTAGTAGAGATAGGAAAATATTCATCTAGCTGAATACAGAATTACCAAAGAATAACAAGAAGAGACAAGGAGAAATTCTATAATTAGCGATGTAAAATACAGAAGAAAATAACAGAATGGGAAAGTCAAGAGATTCTCTTGAAGAAAATTGGCGATCTCAAAGGAACCTTTCATGCCAAAGTCGGTGTGATAAAAGACAAATATGATAGGGATTCAACTGAAGAAGATCAGATAAAGAAGAGGTGGAAAGTAGAGGCAGTTACATGTTTTATTTTCCTGAGCTCCAAGATCTCTGCAGATGGTGAATGCAGCCATGAATTTAAAAGACGTTTGCTTCTGGGGAGGAAAGCTATGACAAGTCTGGACAATCTTTTAAAAAGCAAAGATATTAAATTATCAACAAAGGTCTGCATTGTTAGAACTATGGTACCAATACTACATGAAATCAAGTCAAATTGTTCTCTGTATGAGCATGATATTTTGGCTATAACACTAGAAGACAGGATTCCTTAGAGAGGACTCTGATGCTTGGAAAGATTGAAGGCACACAAAGAAGGGGACTAGAGATGGATAAATGAGGCCATTGAGACAAGAAAGCAATTAATAACATGAATAATAGATGAGTTTAAAATACTTTGAATTAAGGCAATTTTATAATTGCCTCTAATGCTGAGGGTAAACTTCTTGTTGTTTGGTTGTTCAGTCGTGTCCAACTCTCAGTGATACTATGGATAGCAGCACGCTAGGCACCTCTGGCAGCTAATGTCCCCTCTGAACTCTATCAAGCTCATTATCCTTTCTTCAATTACTTCATCTATCCGTCTCCGGCTCTGCTGTCCTTTTTATCTCTGGTGACCCTACATGGGTCGCAGCACGCCAGACACCTCTGTCAGTCACTGCCCCTCTGAGCTCCATTAAGCTTGTGTTCATTGCTTCAATGGCCTCATCTATCCATCTCCACCTTTATCTTGGGTGACTGAAGTGCTCAAGCCCCTTCACCTCAACAATGTAGCAATCCAAATATAATTTTATTTTGGAATGACTAAAAAAACCTCTGGTAAAAGTGACAATAAAAAAAATAGAAATGAACACTGATAATTGTAATATTTCAGAGTGAGGTGAGTATGAATAGAAAGGGTATTGAATTAATGGAAATGAATATCTGGAGATAAGTGAGTAAGTCCGAGTTGAGGCGATGAACAAGTGTTTCCAAGTTGAGTATGTTTGCCAGAACCTCTGAGTTGAGGCTATAAGCTAGTATCTCTGAATTGAGGAGATAAATTCCGTAAGATAATGTAGTCATGAAGATCATTTAGTCATGACTTAAAAGTTTATGAGTGTCAAGAAAGGAATATATTTATCTTAAAAGAGCGCTAATTAATGAATGTAGGATAATGAAAATATTATTACTACTATTTAATGAGGCAAAATATGGAGCAAGGTATTTTGATTAGGGTGAGTTTGGGATACTTTTGAGTTAGCAAGCATATGACTGCCTCTGATTTTGCAGGAAATAAAGGTGAATTATTAGATACCAAAATATAATTTGATATGGAAAAAATAATGAAATATCTGATTAAAGTGACTAAGTGACCATGAATAAACATTGATAATTTTAATTGTGGAGAGAACCTATGAAATGAAAGGGTATAAGTAATAAATTAATGCAAAAATATAGCGTAATAAATGAGAACTTCCAAGATGAGGTGATGAACAAATAGAATAATTAGTCTTGAGAGTATATGAGTGGTCAAAAGGAAATTACAATTTTAAAAGAGTACTGATCAATGGCTGTAAGATTATGAACATATTAGTATTTCTTTTGAATGAGGCATAAACATGGAGAAATGTATTTTGATTGGTTTGAGTTTAGAATACTTTTGAGTTAAGGCAAGTATATTAATGTCTCTGGTGTTAAGGGAAATGAGGGTGAACTTGTAAGAACCAAATATATTTTGGTTTCAAATGAATAACAAAACCTTCTGGTTAAAGTGACTAAGAGTAGAAATTAAACACTGACAAAATGTGACTCATCAGAGTAGGTAACCCTTTGCAAATCCGAAGAGGTCCAATTTCAGTACAGTGGTGCAAACTGAAGTTGTTTCTGACGATGAACACTTGTCCGCATGGGTGCAGTGACCAGCCGTTTGCTTCAGAGACCCATACGCAGCAGGGTTTGCTGTACTGTCGATTTAGACACACGTCTGGTAACCCCCTGGTTCATTTGGACGGTGAGTTGCTTAACTGTAGCATGTTGGTTGGCCCTCACACACAGTTGCAGCGACGTTCACCTCTAACATTAACGCACATGCTGCTCCGCAGTTTTAATGCAGTTTATTCACAATGGTGCAGTTTGTCCAATCACGGTACACTTTAACCACAGCAGCACGCGAACAGTAGACCATGATCATCCCCTTTTCAAATTTGGATAAATCACATGTTTTACCCATGACAGTTGATAGGATCAGATTAGTGAGTAATCATGTATTCTGATGTGTGTATAATATTATATCTGAGTACCAAGATATAATGAGAGAAAATAATGCACAGAAGTCAGAGTGCCATCAGAATAATCTCTGAATTTATTTGGGCGGCAGAATCTTATATAGCATAAAACACGTCACAGCTAGTTGAAAATAGTGTTAAATACATATTTGCAAGCAAGTGTCTTTTTTTTTCCTGTCTAACTCAGCAAAACAATCCTTATGTAATCTTGGCTTCCTATAGAAACCTTGTCTCAGTAGTATCTGAAAGAAAGACAGGATATAGGAAACAGATGTTTTAAAGAACATTAACGTAGACATTCTAGTAATATACAAGACAAGAAACAAGCTAATATACTTTTTATAATCATGATATTCTTAGCTAATTAATTTCTAAATGAAGAAATTAAAATACCTAACAACAGTGATGGTTGACATGTTTGCACAATGTTTACATGTCACCTTATATATCCACCAAGCCAGATCATGACGTGTGCCATACTTCATTGGATACGCGCTGCTGATGTCAAAAGTAGGCAGTGGCCATAATAATGTGACTTAACCCTGTACTAATTATTACCGTGAGCCTTCTCTTCCCCCTCTGTCAATTAATAAAACAAAAAAATGACAGTCTTTTTAACGAGCTGTGTTGTGGGGGGTGACACTTTAAACCAATATGAGGAATGAACATTATCTTAACCTATAGCTCATATGAATCGCAGCAGCATAAACACTTCAAGATAAAAAGTAAATACTGAACACTTTGAACAAATAAAAACAGCAAAAGTATATAAACCTAACATTATTATCATATGTCCAAATGACTAACAGCATGCAGATGTTGGTGTTATAACGTCTGTCCAAGAAGGGTTAAATCCTAAATGAAAGGAATGTGCCATAGTCAAATAGAACATATTGTGCATAAAAATTTAATTTCACTGTGTTTGTTTTTAAATACACTTTCGTAAAATTCAAAACAGGATCAACATAAAACAAACATGACAAAATGGACACAGATGTTATACAAACATAAAAATTATAACACATAACTTGTTTGCAATTTACTTAACAAGTGTGTGTGGTCAAGATCTGCTTTTGGGGGGGGGGGAGACTGGGACTTCCCTGAACCCGCCAACAAATGGTTGTTCAGGGCCTAAACTTCTCCCTGAAAAGGGCTATGTTCTCTCCATTTCCTCACATTGACTTTGCACCTCTCGGAGTGACCTTGTGGTATGGTTGTGGTCTCTTGCTGTTCCTCTCCCTGATCACCATTCCATTCCTGCTAATCCCATCACCAGCGACAGCAAAATTTGAACAATGCACTATGTATTTTGATAACAAAACAATTTCGCAAGAGTTTTTGGCTAAAAACGCAAATCGATACTCAATTTCCCCAAGCCTGCAAATGTTTTCACACCCATAAATGTCAAAAGAAGGAGAAAATCCTACGAATGCAAGGGGGTTAAAAAACTATTCATAGCACTGTAAATACAAATAAAAAATCACTACAGCACTGTAAATAACGGGAACAGCGATGATAGACATTACAATTATTTGCACAACAGTCTCAAGCTCGCAAATCATCAGTAAATTAAATTTATTTTTATTTTTAATTTGAAGGCTAATTCAATCTTGGGTATCAATGAGTTAATACATATCAGGCCACCCACATGGACAAGAACAGTGATGGCATTAATTTTCATAATTCTTTATTTTGCGGGTTTGCGAGTGTGATCGGACCGCCCTGATTTGAAATCGGAGGTTACGGCTTGCTTAAATGATCATGTTCCTGCCCTGAACTGCAGCGAACTAATGCATGGTTTACGGTTTCAGCTTTGGGACAGTAACTTGCTGGCTTGAGCAATTGAATAGCATCGTAATCGGAGACTAATGAGAGCCCGCAACACACCTGCAGACATACGGCCTACAGCGATCAAGTTACTTGCAATTGAATGGAGGCTATTGTAAGCAACCAACTTGAATCTCTCTTTTGGATATAAAACTATTCTTTACTGCTAGCTGAACAGGCTAATGACACTACTCAGAAAATAAAATGCTAGCAGTTTTGGAACAGCTGATGATATAACAACATGCATGTTCCAGTCCTAAAAAAATAAACTATTAGAATACAAGTATACCCCACAGAGCGCTGATTCACTATAGCGCTGTTTTTGTGTCCGATACTTGCTGATCGCTAAATCCCTCTATATCACTGTTAGCGCTCTTTTTTCCTTGCAGGACCCTATCAACAACATCACAGCGTTAAGAAGGGCAGAGTAAGAGAGAGCCAGGGAGAGCCAAAAAGAGAGAGAGACAGCAAAATCCTACTTGCAAGATCCATTGGCAAGGTACAGAGTACTTTCTTTGTTCCCTTGTTTTTAATAATGTGATTGTGTTTTTTGGGTAACGCAGAGATAGTAACATTTGGAGAGAGTGATTGTCATCAGGGACCATTGTTTTGCATAATTTTCTAATAAAGTCTACATTCATTGTGTTTTTTTGTGAGGGAGAGAAAGTTGTGGTAGAGAGAAAGCCATTGCTAGCAGGGACCCCATATCCTGGAGACAACATCCAGTGGCAAGGTACGGTGCAGAATATTGTCATTGTTCCCTTGTTTCTCATAATGTGATTGTTAATTGTTTAATAAAACCGAATAAAATCTACATTCATTGTATTTTTGTGTACTGTTTTACAGATGTCTGAGCTCAAAGAATAGCAGGCTAAGCTCAAGCACCAGAGCATTCCTCTGGATGTAAAGATTCAAGTGCTGGACCAACTAGAGAAAGGAGAGCAGCAAGTGGATATTGGGGCAGATCTTCAGTTGTCAACCTCCACCATCTGCACCATCCTGAAAATTCACACTTTAGCGACTACAAACACTGCTTCTTCAGCGAAGAAGATCACCCTCTCCTGGTTCTATGCCCTTGAGGAGATGGAGAAGAGGCTGTCCAACTGGATAGATGATGAACTGGAGCGTAATATGCCTCTCAGCCAGGCCATCTTAATGGAGAAGTCAAAGAGCAAATATGCCCACATCCAGAGCCAAAATCCAGATGTGATGGAGAGCTTTGCAGCAAGTAAAGGTTGGTTTGCCCGCTTCAAAAAAAGTTACAACCTCTGCAACAGTAAGGTCACCAGTGAGGCGGCAAGTGCGGACACCGAAGCTGCTGCAGCCTTTCCAGCCTCTTTCAAGGACTATCCACTGGAGCTTGCCTTCAATGTGGATGAGACAGGCCTCTTCTGGAAGCGGATGTCAAACCTTCATTATAAAGCCATTGCTGGTCTATCACTTCAAGACACAGAGGGAAATAAAGGGCATAAGTCCAGCTTGCCAGTCATTTGACAGTTCATCAGGAAGGCATGGATCACCAGGGACATTATCAGCGAGTGGTTTAGTGACCATTTCTGCCCTTCTGTGCAGCATTATTGTAGGCGCAAAGGACTGGAGGAGAAAGCGCTGATTATCATGGACAATGCTCCAAGCCACCCTACTAACTTGGCTGAGCTGCCCACCTGCATCCCTGTGGAGATGCTGTTCCTGCCGCCCAACACAACGTTGCTCATCCAGCCTATGGACCAGGGGGTGATTGCCACCTTCAGGGCCTACTATCTCCGCCACACATTGCGCCAGCTGATTCACCAGACAGACTGCCAGGAAAAGCAATCAATGTTGGACTTTTGGAAGAAGTAGAACATCATGCAGGCTGTCACCAACATTGATCTGTCCTGAAAGGAGGTGACACAGCAATGCCTCAAGGCTGTGTGGAAGGAGATCTGGCCAGAGCTGTGTAATGATGTACAACTGCAAGAGCCCATCATAGCGGAGATAGTGGACCTTGTTGACCACGGCTGGACTGGGAGACACAGATGCCCAGGACATTGAGCATTTAGTCCAGGCTTCGTGTGAGAGCCTCACCAATGAGGACCTTGAAGAACTTGCTGAACAGGGCCCAGAGGAATCCCAGTACACCAGTGACTCTGACACTGAGCCTCTGTCCTCTGAGCTCCTAAGCAGGACATTGGACCAGATCAATGACCTAATGGATGATCTGGTTGCCAACGATCCTGATGCAGCTAGGAACAGGAATGCAAGGAGCATTGTGCTGGGAGGGGTGTCTTGCTACCAGCATCTGCTGGATAGCCGCAGGAAGCAAAGACAATTGAACCTTGACCAGTTTGTGGCTAAGAAACCAAGGCAGGAGGATGACCCTGGAGCCTCCACATCCACCACTTAAAGTGGACTTTTTTTTTGTACAGTAGTGTACTGTTTCTTTAATTTTGTACTTTTTCTTTAATTTATTGGGAACAACCCCTTGGTTTATTTTGCTGTTTCTTTATGCTGTTGTGTGCAGTTCAATTAGAGTTCACAGAAAGTAAAAATGTTTAAAAATTACATTGGTGTTGTGTTTTTTTTCCCATGAGTTCCCCTATCACTATCTTCCCCATGTTAAACTGCCCCCTTTAGAGCTGTTTCGCTTCACACTCATAGCTGTTGGAACCTATCTACAGAGTTAAGCGGGGTATTCCTGTAGATGCATTCCAACATCACAACCACAATATCTTTTGAAAATAATTACAGTCTGAGAATAAGGACTTGCTGTTCAGCTAAATGCTTTACAAGGACATACCAACAACACTCTTGTACATTAGAACAAAGAATGAGAAAACACAGTGACCTTGCACTTAATCAGTAACGATTCAGTTCGGGATTCCTTTACCTGGACATAAGGCAAATATTACTGAAAAACAAGTACAAGCTAATTAATATATAAAATGTGGTCATGGGAGTGCACTTCCCCACACAATTTTACTTATAAATAATCAACCTTGTAAGACAATAGTCTACTTCCTTCTTTAGTGAAAATGAAAAGGTTAGCAAGACTTCACTTTTTTTTAATAAACATTTTATTTCTTATTTTAAAATTTACAACAAATATAATAATAAATCCCAATCCAATATGTAAATACAAGTATTAAATAAAATAATTAATCTCTGATAATTCATTATTTTTTAAGTCAAACTCCAATTTGCAATATACAATCATCAATAGAAAAAGTTTAATCTCTTCATAAGATATTAACTAACTGTTCATTGTTTCCTCTCCATCTCATAGATTACATTTCAATCACTGGTTTTTACCTTAGATATTATAATTTAAATCCAAAATATAGTAAAAGGAAAAAAATACACCATGCTCCATATCAAAATAGTTTAAAATAAAGAGGAGGCGAGAGGGGAGAAGGGGTGAAAAAAAGGGGGGAGGGGAGAAGAACATTATTTTAATCAGCAAATTGATGTTCCAT
The DNA here is from genome assembly GCA_027410445.1 of Discoglossus pictus. Taxonomy (NCBI): domain Eukaryota; kingdom Metazoa; phylum Chordata; class Amphibia; order Anura; family Alytidae; genus Discoglossus; species Discoglossus pictus. The sequence goes on along the minus strand of CM050167.1, from coordinate 169,142,193 downwards.
TTCAATAGTCCAGATGTTATCTTTTTTTTTATTTTTTTATTATTTATTTATAAATGTTGTTACATTACACAAAAAAGAAAGAAACAAAAAAAACTTTGATTTATTTTTTAATGTTATTACTTACATGTTCAGCTTTTAAGATGTAGGGATCTAGTCTCCATGGGCAATGTTTCTTGCTTCTAACATCTCCTTTCCAGCTGATCGATACCATACCATGGTCTAATCTTAAGATCGGTTTACAAACTGCTAAGTCTAGATATTTAAAACTCAAATCATTAGAGAAAACATAATCAAGCCTGGCATAAGAAGCAAATCTATGTGAATAATGTGTATAGTCCCTTTCTCCCAGATGTTATCTTATGCCTTCAGGATAACAAACTTGGGCATAGGAATAAGTTGTCATTAGTTTCTATTCTAAATATTTTGTCATAATAGTTATGCAATTTTAAGTTAAATTCTTTCTTTATTTTCTTTTAAATTACCAATTCTATCATATTGATCAAGAATCATCTGCTTCAAAATTATTTGTTTTAATTCTATAATTGATGGAGCTCTGATATTTATTCAGTTTTTCATAATAAGTTTATTGGTTAAGAAAATAAGGGTGTCAACAATTCACCATTCTTTACATAATTTGTGATTAATACCGCCAAAAAACACTATTTGGGCATTTAGTAGAATATCTATACTTAGTTTGTTTTTCAGCCAGTCTTGAATCTTATTCCAGAATCTATATATTTTATTACATTGCCAAAATAAATGCATATACCGTATATACTATAATATAAGCCAATTTTTTTAGCCCTTTTTTTAAGACTGAAAAGGACCCCCTCGGCTTATACTCGAGTCACCCATGTCTCTTCACCCCAGTGTCTCTCTTTCCCCCCGTGTCTTTCCACCCCTGTGTCTCTCTTTCCCCCCTGGGTCTCTCTTTCCCCCCATGTAACTCCACCCCGTGTCTCTCTTCCCCCCCCCCCTGTCTCTTCACCCCCGTGGCTCTCTTTCCCTCCCGTGTCTCTCCACCCCGTGGCTCTTTCCCTCCCTTATCATCTTCCTCATCCTCCACCCCTATCCTCATCCTCAACCCCCCATCCTCATCCTCAACTCCTCCATCCTCATCCTGAACCCCCCATCCTCATCCTCAACCCCCCATCCTCAACCCCCTCCTCATCCTCAACCCCCCTCCTCATCCTCAACCCCCTTCTCATCCTCAACCCCCCTCCTCATCCTCAACCCCCTTCCTCACTTTACCCCTCTAATTACCTCCCACTCTCCCTTTCCCCTCACTTACCTTCCATCAGCAGTTGCTCCTCCGCTCCTCCGTGCTTCATCCGGCTGCGTTGGGACCCGGCATATGCTAATGACGTGACGTCAAATGCGCATCACGTCATTAGCATTGGCCGGGTCCCGACACAGCCAGAAGACGTGCGGAGGAGCGGAGGAGCAGCTGCTGATGGAAGGTAAGAGCGGGGAAAGGTAGAGGGGGAGGTAATTAGAGGGGTAATGTGAGGAGGGGGGTTGAGGATTAGAGGGGGGTTGAGGATGAGGAGGGGGGTTGAGGAGGGGGGATGAGGAGGGTGGTTAAGGAGGGAGGGTTGAGGAGGGCGATTGAGGATGAGGAGAGGGGTTGAGAAGGAGGGTTGAGGATGAGGAGAGGGGTTGAGGATGAGGAGGGGGGTTGAGAAGGGGGGTTGAGGATGAGGAGGGGGGTTAAAGCTGAGGAGGGGGGTTGAGTAGGGGGGATGAGGAGGGGGGTTGAGGCGGGGGGTTGAGGAGGGGGGTTGAGTAGAGAGGATGAGGAGGGAGTTGAGGAGAGAGGATGAGGAGGGGGGTTGAGGAGGGGGAGGATTTGAGGAGAGAGGATGAGGAGGGAGGATGAGGAGGGGGGTTGAGGAGAGACGATGAGGAGGGGGGTTGAGGAGGGGGGATGAGGAGGGAGGATGAGGAGGGGGGTTTAGGAGAGAGGATGAGGAGGGGGTTTGAGGAGAGAGGATGAGGAGGGAGGATGAGGAGGGGGTTGAGGAGGGTGATAAGGGAGGGGGAGGGAAAGAAACACAAGGAAGATGGGGGAAAGAGACACAGGGAAGGCAGAGGGGGGAGAGCCACAGGGGAGGGATAGAGGGGGAGACACAGGGGAGGGATAGGGGGGAGAGACGCAGGGGAGGGAGAAGGGGAAGAGACTCAGGGGAGAGAGAGGGGGGACACAAGAAAGGTTGAGGAGGGGATTGAAGATGAGGAGGGGGGTTGAGGATGAGGAGGGGGTTGAGGATGGGGGTTGAGAAGGAAGATTGAGGTGGGGGGTTGAGGATGAGGAGGGGGGTTGAGGAGGGGGGTTAGGAGAGAGGTTGAGGAGAGAGGATGAGAAGGGAGGTTGAGGGGAGAGGATGAGGATGTGGAGGGGGGTTGAGGAGAGAGGATGAGGAGGGAGTATGAGGAGGTGGGTTGAGGAGGGTGATAAGGGAGGGGGAGGGACATGAGTGAGAGGAGGAAGAGACACAGGGAAGGGAGAGTGGGGGAAGAGACACAGGTAAGGGAGAGGGGGGAAGAAACACAGGGAAGGGAGAGGGGGGGAAGAGACATGGGAGGGAGAGGAGGGGAAGAGACATGGGAGGGAGAGGAGGGGAAGAGACAAAGGGGGGGGGAGAGGGGGGAGAGACACAGGGGAGGGAGAGGGGGAAGAGACACAGGGGAGAGAGTGGGGGGACACAAGAAAGGGGCACAGAGGGCACACAAGAGGGAGACACAGAGGGCACAAGAGGGACACAGGGGGTAGCACATTTCCCACCCTCTGCTCTTACTCGTGTCACTAAGTTTTCCCAGTATTTTGTGGTAAAATAGGTGCCTCGGCTTATACTCTGGTCAGCTTATACTCAAGTATATACAGTAATTTGGATCTTGCATTTTACATTTAGTACATTAATTTTCCTTGATTTTGCCTATTCTCTACAAAGTTTTAGGAAGATAATATGTTTGATGAATAAAGACTTCACATTTCTTAGTTCTATCTTTAATCTCTTGATGCCATTTAGAATTCCTTATCATCTGCAGGTGCTGTAGACTTAGTATCTGCCAATTTTTATTTTCTCTCACTTTAGTTACCTTCTGCCATTCATTCAAACAACAATCTATTTATACACTGTATCCTTCAACAACATACTCATGCTTTTTTCAGAACTACCTCCAATTGGGTATTTACCCTTTGCCCAGTTCTGTACTACATACACTTGTCTATAACATGAATAGTCTCTCATCACATACCAACTCCTTCTTAAAGTCATACACGTACTTTCATTATCCAGAGATAGAGGCTTAACATCAGTAACTGCTCTTTCTTTTCTAGCAATTCTACTACATTGATTATTTTATTTTACCATTTCTTATTGCTTACTTCAATGACTAAATGAAAAGGGAAACAAAAAAAATAAACTACTATACAATAAGTCCTTTTCTGGGTATATGACTTGCATATGCTGGAGTGAACTTAGTAGTCATTTTGACACAAAATACACAAAGGAAGGGGGGAGGCGGTGGTCCTTTGCTAGATGATTGGCTGCACCTCAACCATGTGAGGGAACCCTCATTTGGAGCCAAACAATCTCTGAAATTGGCCTTAATTAGACAGCACAAATCAATCAACTATCTAGTTAAATGTGACAGCAAAGGGTTTACAAAAAAGGCAGTGAAAAGATATATATATATATATATATATATATATATATATATATATATATATATATACCTATGCTTGGTTAGTGATGAATCCTTATTTTAGTCTCTTTAGGACCTTTACCTAATGAAAAGGCTACAACCAATCCAACTCTGCTATTTCCTCAATCACTTTCTATGCTCATGCTAATATATTCCCAACCCAATTGCATTCAGCAATCCCTGTCATTATCCAGTGGGATTCGTAGGGTTAGGGGGGCATCGTGACCAAGGTACTTATTTCATAGCTCATTGATTGTTATTAGTTCTCACAGTCACTACATGTTACTACAGTCATATCACCCATTCAGATGTAGACCATAGACAAATACACATGAAATGCTGGTAACTTTTGTTTTGCAATACAGAGCTAGTTTATAAAATGCAAAACAGTCAAGTTTGAAACACAACTTCAAAAAAGTTCAGTAAAGCTTGGTACCACTAAATACTCAGCAAAACAGGCAGAAGATCTAAAAGGGCTCGGAGGCCACAAATAAACAAAGAATTTCACAGACAAACAAACCAGCCTTGTAATCAGCTCATCCTCTCTCCACTCAATCAGACCTACACAAGGTGGCTTCACACATGACAAACAAAACAATTACTCTTATATTATCCCTTTAGATTGTACGTTTGAGAGTATTCAATCTTATAAGGTGATTTGAAAAAAACCCTGACCATGTATGTAAGATTTAAAACTATTTTCCACAATGCTACACGTTCCACATATTTTTACACTGTTTATGTTTTTATATCACTGAGGAAGCCTTTGGGCGAAACGCGTTTGATATTTTTTTATGTTTTTAGATTATTGATTTTATTCATTTTAATGTGCCTATCCCTATTGGCCATATATGGCATGTATTGAGGATTATATGGTGCAATAAACACATGATAAACACACTATTGTTTGTATTAGTGTGTTTCAATTGTCTCCTATAGTAGACATAAGGAGTTGGAATCACATTTTGTTCTGTCGACACTATATAATAGTGTACCAAATAGCATTGGTGATCCAACTGTACCTGCTACAAAACCATCTGGATCGTATCCTGAGCTTCGGATGGAGATCTAAGGATTGGACATCGGGTACTTCCAGAGCTTTCCTGTTTAAAAACATACAGATACTTCATAACCTTGGGGTTACCACATGTGAGTGAAACAATATATGACTGATGTTTGGACGTGATTATACACTCATGTTGCATTAGGAGGTGGCGCGCTATCTTTCTCCTACTCTTCTTATTATCTTTACCAGTTACTTGGACACGGTGGGAACGGTGTCCTATGAAGAAGCTGCACACCTCTGGCATCTCTATTATTGTGGTTTTGGACTTGTATGGACGGATATTCACTCCAATTTCCATTTGTGCATCTCTCTAGAGGAACTGTATGTAAACACGTTGAATATAGTTCATACATATATATGTATACACAGTAGGTAAACTATAGAGCACTTCTATTTTGTAGCAATATAATATATGCAAATTGCTTCTTTGTTTCCTGTCCTACTTTCCACAATGTGTTTAATATTGTATTTATTTTTCGATGTATTTAACTCCTATACAGCACTACAGAATATGTTGACGCTTTAAAAAAAAAAAGGAATAATTATAAAAATAATAGAATTACTAGTCCCTCATACTCAACTGTACTTTTCTCAAGTACTAGCAGTCTCCCACACTTGGACACATCAAACTCTGTATCCCCCAATGGAACATACACAACCATTCCTTATATCAATTAAGACTCTTCACTAAATTAAACCTATTTTCCTTGTTTCTAATTTTAATATTAGCCCGATCATTGTGATTTAACACAAATAAGTATTATGCAACTCACTGTCTAATTATAAAGTAGACTGCTAATCCCTTCTATGCATTTAAGTTAAAAAATAGAACCCACCTTAATTGAGTATCAGTCTGCCAAGTGCACTTTGTAGCCAATGAGTTTGGGGCAACGTCATTCTTTCATTATCTCATGTTGATCAGCCCCTACAGTTTCCCCACAGATAACAACCCTAATACAGATTTGCAATGCCGGTTCTGTTTACCATTATCTTTTTGGCCTTGGGTAGTCTGTGCGGCAGAGATGATGTTCAGTCAGTTGCCAAGAGTGTCTCAGACAACATATTGTCTCCCCATACAGGCAACCTAATTTAGAGGAAAAACCCTTGTCAGTGCATCTCTGCAGGCCTAACAAACGGAAAGAATTGAATCAAGTTTCTGTTATTACAAGCTTGGAGAGCACTACACAGTCTCATATGAAAATACATACAAACCTATATAGCTTCATAACATAAGTACAAAATGGATGATTTCTTACTAAATAATGTAACAGAAAATAATATTTCTCTATAGATGTCATGACAATGTTATATCACTTACTGTTTTTTTGTTGTTTTTGTATGTTAGATTATACGATGAAAGCAAAACAGAGGAATTTTTGTAGGCAAGTTGAAATGGTTTTAAGAAGTTTAGATTTACGAATATCTCTAGAGCTAGGTGCCAGTTAGCTTAGTAAGGGAAGTTTGTAATGGAAAATAAGTGGTTCAAATAAGTTTCATTTAAAAATGAGAAGTTGTATGAGAAAGACTTAATAATGAATTGAAATTACACAGTAAAATGGTTGTTTGAGAGATAAAACATTATGAAATTGTAACATTTTTGGTTTGAAATAAACTGATTAGGCTAATAATAATGAACGATGATAGCATAATGATAATATATTTAAAGTTGAATAATAGATATCACATATATAGTTGTCATCAGTGCGGGTTGTCAAAAGTTGTTGCTAACGCTGCGGCGCCCGCGAAGCGAGGGGCCGCATTTGCGGAGGTGGAGGCTCCCACCACGACTTAGCATCCACAAATACGAGCCGCGGGACTTAGAAAACAAAATATTCTGACCTTGCAAAAATACGACATTAGCGCCCGAAATCCACGCACATTAAAACATTAAAACCACAAAAAATACACACAACAAACACATAAAAAGCTTACCCACAGCAAAGGGGGGGGGGGTACCCAGCACCTCTAAAAGTGCAGTTACACCTCCATTTAAGTACAAATTCAAGAGTTTAGACACTTGAAAATCCCCTAAGCGAGAGAAAAAATGGCAGACGAAAAAAAACGAAAACGAGGCTACAGGACCCTAAACACGCAAAACACCACGAAACCCATACAGATTTTTACAAAAAGCCGTACGAGGTCCAAGAACAAGGACGCAAAATCAGCCACAGCCGCGTACTATACACATTAGCCGCCATTTTACAACACTAACTTATACGATGCGGAAGTACACAGCTACCCTAACGGCTTTTCCTCGCGCACGCACACTATTTACACTACACACTGCACACATTGCTGACACTTACACAGCAGTTCCACAACACTGAAAACACACATTGTATGCTGCGGCAACATCAAAACAGATTGTTAGCTCTTCAACACAATGCTTCCAGCATATATTACTTCAAAATAGGTAAAGTATATTCCTTTATTCATTTCTTAATTATTTCCAACGCTGCTCATAGCACACAAACAACAGCCTCGCAATGAGCGTCGAAGGCGCTCACTGCCAACCACGCTATGAGCGCCGAATCGCTCAGCGCGAGGCTCACAATGAGCGCCGAAGGATCTCGGAACACCTACAAAATTAATGTCGCAACCAAACCACATTACCTGCCTTACAATCCTATTGCCGTCATTTTTTGACGGGCAAGTTGCTAGTAAGGAAATAATAAGGAGCGGAGGTTTTTTTTAAATACAAGACAAAGGCATTATAATATATTTGTGTTGGTGTGAAAACAGTCTTGCAACATAATTAAGTCAGCTTCTGGAAGCTGAGTGAGTGGGAGGGGTGATAACATTTCTGGAGAGCTATGCTTGCATTTTTATGTGTCAGTTTCTAATCTACAATTATTCTAATCTCCCCATGTTACCTCCTCCCGATTCAAATAAATTTGTATTTATCGGACTAAAGATTAGATTTAAGACATCTATAATGATACAGGCACTGCTTTACACTTACAATAAATCTAAATTGAAAACAATTGGTTGGGTAACTTTTAAAGGGCACTCTACATCTAAGCTCTTACCAAGTTACCCAACCAATTGTTTTCAATTCAGACCTCTTTCCCCATCCCTCCACTGAGAGTTAAAAACGCCCCATTCGTGATCCAGCTCTCAGGAAGTAACGTAACATAGACAACATTAATGTATCTACTCATACAGAGTCTTCAAAGATTTGGCTAAAAAAATGCTGTTAAAGGTGTTCATTTGTTACTTACTTTACAAACAAGAACATTTTTGTACTTAGAATTTATTATATTCCTCTTATATAGCATTGTATTTACATGCAAAAATGTTTATTTTTAGTAAAGTTATCAACCATTTTGAAGTATTAAAGATGAGGTTCCAATATGGTATAATTTAAACGTTAGTTATTTTATCAACTGAATTCTATTTTAAAACATGCATTTTCTTACAGTAAACTAACATTGAAGGTTGCTTTTATTGTCTGCCAGTCAGTCTTTCTAATCCACCCACAAACAAAGATGTATATCTCTTGTTAATGAGAGGTCATTAAAAATAATTGCTGATTATCCCTGGGACTTTGAACGTATTGTTTTTAGTGTAAGTAATTTGCACAACAAAAGACTGGGCATAATCAGACTTTTTTTTTTCATGTAAGTTGTAATTCAAGAATAACAGCACTTATGTGTAAAGTATGTAACAAGCTAACAACATTGGCAGCCATGTACATCATGGACATAAAAACATAAAATGTGAATGTTTGAAGACTCTATTTATGAAGAGAGGAATCCATCTTGTTCTTGTCATATCACTTCCTCTCGATCGTGAGAGGTGTACTTTTTTATTAGTGGGGATAGAGGTGGGAGAAGAGGTAAGAGAAAGAGATCAGGAGGCATTGTTAAATTGAATCTGATTTAAATGTACATTATTCCCTTCCCCCTCACAGACCCAGAAGCCTTTCAGCTTGCCTCTATTGATGCAAGCATGGATCTCCAGAAATGTAAAATCCCCACATAACTTCCACCTAAATATCACAGATTACAGCATCCAGCAGTGGTATCAAATATTTTTCTAAATAAAAACTTGCTAAATAACTACCTAATAATGCTGTTATACTCAAATATAAATATAAAATATCCATATTGACCACTAGGTGGTAGTCTTCTAAAGTATCAGTTACAGAGAAGCATCTTAAAATATAAATTCAAAAATATATATATATTTTTGTATAAAAGTTACATTAAGAGACTGGATTTGATCATTTTCTTCTCCGCTGTTTTATCATGTTATAGGAAACTGAGAGGGAGGTGGCCTTGGAAATTAGTGAAATAAAACAACCTTGTGATTTGATCCTTATTGTTCTGAATGTAAAACTTGGTAAGAAAACATAGATAGCAGGCTCTCCATGAGTTTTTGTTTACACTTTATTTCAACTTTCTTTCAATTCGTTTGTCAGGGGAAGTCAGATCAAAGACATTGCAAATTACCTCTGTGTAATAAGTATATTTTATTTTCAATACAAAAGCAGTGTATTGAAATATATAAAACCTGCTCTTTCAAATTATTGATAGAAATTTAAAATGTAACTAAAATTGTTCAAATGTAACTTTCATTTTCAGTTTTATGTACTATTTCACTTCCACCAACACCTGGTAGAACAGTATGTATCATGGGTTAAGGAACTGGGATGGATGGGGGGGGGGGGGGGGGGGGCATAATTCCCCCCAGATTTTTCTATGTTTGTATGTGTGTATATATAAGCTTTTTTACAGCCTGTGTATACAATGAGCTGTATCCCCAGAATTTTTCTGGCTGCTACACCCCTGGTGTGTATGTAAGGGGCGCATGACCTTTTCCTATGAGTAGGAGGGATTTGGAGTTTTTCTGGAAGAAGTGCCTCGGGGGAGATTTAATGGTAGGGGGCAGCGCTCATCCCTCAGTCTTATTCAATGTCCAGTCAGGCAGGCCATCCCTGCACACCCTTCTAGTGTAGTCCAGTTCTTATTGTATCTCTTTTGCAGGCATGGAGAGCTTGTAAAATGGCCAGAATAGGTGTAGCTCAAATTAGCAGTAATAATTTCCCCTAGGACCTCTCTTGCTACCTCCAGGCAACACTGGACTTTATGCACGTATCGGCAGGACCCTCTAAGTGGTGGCTCCAGAAGTCCATGATGCATTCATTCGCCCTCCAGACAGAGATCAGAGCCCTCTACAGAGGGGTCCCAGCTCCAGCAATGAGATTCCTTCTCAGCTTCATGGAAACTACAACTCTGGGCATAACTGGAGATAATATTAGCGCTACTGAATATGTTGGCGTGTTACAAATAAACGATAATAATAATAATAATAATATGGCACAGCAGAATCTAAATGATATTGATATTACGTGTGATGGCGTCATTTCTGTGTATGGGATTTCTCCCAGTGCTTTCTTGTTTTTTGGCCTTCATCAACTGGAGCTTGAGGAAGGGGCTAGCTTCACAGAGAGGGGTCTATCTAGGAGTTACCAACTGTTCACCAACGTTTTGGGTGGGCCACAGGCTCCCCATGAAAGGTCTCCTGACCTCTGTGATCCCCCATCTAAAGGGGGCCACAACTCTATTACATCAGGTCAATGGAGTTGGGTGGAGGAGAGTGTCTAGGGATGAGATTTGTATGCCCCCCTCTATCTCTTCACACTGTAATCCCCTTGTCTAGGCGTAGGAGACATAGGGACCAGGTCTAGGTCTCAACCCCACTGCAGTTACCATAGCAGGCATAACACAAGATCGATATGTAAAACTAGGAAGTTCTTCTAGATATTCACACCATAAACAAATGTCAAGGTCTAGTCTCATAGGCCTCATAGGCACATGTCCTCCTCTAGGACATATTATTCTGGACATGGTAGTTGTTGTCGCTCTCTCTCATGCAGGGAAAAGAGAGCCAGGAACTTTTGCAGCTGGGACTTAACTACAGCCTTCTCACACTACATTGTTTTCAAGTGGGACTGTTGTTCAAGCTGAATTGCAACGGACACAACCTGGCATGCCCAGTATATAGCAGAGCAGTTTTCTAGAGCTACTAGCAGAGTGTCACCAGCAGGATCCCACAACAAAGCATTGAGGTTATACTGGTCCAGTAGTCAATAGCATAGCTAGGTTTGAGTTCTTGTCTACATCACAAGCTAATAATAGTGTGTGAACACAGGCCTCAAATGGGGCTAAACTCCCTAGAGGCGCTGCCATTAAGGTGAAAGACAAGGCACGCAAAACCTCTTATTTGTGCTCCACAGGGGTCTCGGGTAAGAATTTGATAATGAAGGTTAAAGAGATGATTTGGAGTAGGGAACTCAAACATTTTTTTTCTCAATTGTCTGCTTCTCTCTATTCTGAAATGAAAAAAGGCCTTTATGTTGTTAATTTTAAACAAATTGATGAGCATAGGAGGCACATGTATATGAGGCTTTCTAGAACATTTGAAAACTGGTTGCAGGTCTTCACTATAATGACTAGTGTGGTAAGAGAGAAGTATCCAGAGTTTTGTTTAGATTTATTTGCCTATCTACATGAGATTTTGGAGGTTCGCTGTACCAACGATCGAATGGCTTGGTGGAAATATGACCAAGATTTTCATCAGAGTTTATTTGTTACACTGGTATGATGTGGAAAGATAACAATGTGGACACATGGCTGAATATTATGATGCTTATGCATACCTCTCCCCTTTCATGGGGGCCGGCAGAGCTAAAAGTCCTTTGCCTGCAAATAAGGTGTGTTACTTCAATGATGGCCAGAGCAAGGTAGGCGGTTGGATATAAGTTTAAGCATGTATGCGCCATATGCTCTGCCAACCATCCCTGCTATCCATTATTAGGTTGTAAGTTGGCGAGTTTTCAATTTTGCATGTCGCTTTGGGGAAAGCACTATGGACACTGGATCCGAAGCTCAAAGACAGGGCCCTCCATGCTTTGCTATGTGTAAATTTGTATTTATATTTGCCTGGATCTTAACTTATGTACAGCATCACTGAATATGTCGGCGCGTTACAAATAAACAATAATAATAATTTGCAAAAAAAAGAGAAATCACTAGCGCCAGTGAAGTGGCCCCTGTATTAGCATCTTATACTAGTTTGTCTGGACAGGTTACTGCTGTGACTGAGCAGGTATGATAAGGATGTTAAGCCAACTACACCATTACTTCAGTAAAGTTTTATTTTTTTTCCAATTAATTTTTCTTTATTATATTTCAAAGAAATACAAAAAAACATATACATGCAGTTACAAAACATACATACAAAGATACATAAGATGCATAAAATACATAAAATGCTTTGGGTAATCATAGATTACCACCATTATAAAGAGTATTTCATAAATTCATATATAAGTACATATTTCCAAAAGAATATATATATATATATATATATATATATATATATATATATATATATGTCACATTATTTTTTAGGCTTCAAGGGATTTTATAATATTACCGACCATTACAAAATATTAAGGAAGGAAAAAATTATCATAGTTCCCTTTACAGTTCAATAAAGTTTTCATACCTCTTTCCAGTAATCTGTCCCTATGTATCGTTCTCTCAATTTCACTCCACACTGGAAGAGATTTCAATTTCCAGACTTTCACAATACGCCTGTTCACCACTAGTAAAATGTGGAGTATCAGGTATCTACATTTCACAGGAATATCTTCAATGGGAATATGGAGTATAATGTCTGGAGAAAAAGGGATCCTAATCTTTGAAATATCAGCTATCTTATCGATACATTCCCTCCAGAACTTTTGTATTATCTTACATTGCCACCATATGTGGAAATAAGTACCTCTCTCTCCACATCCACACCAGCATTCATCCGAGTGGGTATAGTCAAACTTTATTTTATCTACTGGTGTTAAATGCCAGCATTGCACTGTTTTAAATTAAAGTTCTGTATATGTGCTTCAGTGAGGTTTTATGCAAGGGTTCATCATTCATGCGGTAGGTGTAAAAGGGGAACTGATTCCTTAAAATTTACCTTCTGCATTATGTTTCCCTGAGGTGGTTAGGGCTAAGTTAAGCAGAGAAGTATCTTTTGGCCACATAGCTAGCCATTTCCTTTCCTGTCTTCTCCTATTCCTGATATTGATTTCTGTGTAGCCCAGATCCAAAACAGGACCTGGGCCAACCAGTATTGGCTTATGCATATTTGTCATATGTCAATGATAATATTGATAAGGAATTGACAACAGTGTAATACATTACATTTGACTCTGCAGTTCAAATGATGAAACATGTTGACAATGGAACTTTGTTAGAGACTGCTCCACAGATGCACAGAGATAGCCAGTGGCTGCTGGGCTGCCAATAATTTAATCTATGTAGATCTCTGCCTGACCATGGGTTGCTCCATATTTTTTAAGCTTTCAGCATTTTCCTTGAGTGGTGTCTGGTGGATCTGACTGGTTGTCAGTTGGTCACACATTATCTAGATTACCTCTTTTTTGTTAGTTCTGGGGATTGCGAAGTTTGCAGAAGGATTCAAATAATGGTTTCTACAATGGCCCAGTCTTATGGCGTGCCCCTGGCTGCAGAGAAATATGAGGCCTGTGCAACTGTATTTCTCAATAGGGAATGTAAGTTGCCCCCCAAGAAAGACACTGAAGACAAAGACATGCCAGGTCACTTGTGGGAGCTAGGATGGAGGAGATAGCCTCCTTGGCTGCTTACCAGCTGTTTTGGAGTGGTGAAAAATTAAATAATTAGTAAAGAATTATCATGATGTTATACATGATGCTGCATGTTTTCCTTAAATATGGTGAAGATGTCTCATACATCTCTACCATAGATAAGCACAGAGCAGCTTTGGCCTTTCTTTTTAATTTATTGGAGTGAAAATATGTCACCAAAAACTTCATGATGAAGCAAACTGTTAAAGGCCTAAAAGAAGGAATGATTCTTTTGACACCAGACCTGTTGAAAAAGTTCATGTACGCACTCTCTTTCCCCCTACCTCTCTTTCCCCATCCCTCTATCCCCCCTCTCTTCCCCCTCCCTCTCTCTCTTCTCCCCCTCTCTCTTCCTCTCTCCCTCTCTTCCCCCCTCTTCCCCACCTCCCTGTTGCCGCTGCCACACCTATACGCATGCGCTGTTGGTTTGTCATGTATGCACATTGGATACATATTCACGCATATACATACACACCCTCATATATATTTATACTAACTACTTGCCCGTCAAAAATGACAGGATTAAAATTTTAAGGCTGGGAATGCTGTACTTTCGGCGCTTATTGCAAGCCTCTCTTCCTGTGTAGTTTATAGGCCTGGCGCTTGAGTGTTACTGCCTTGGGTTAAGGGTTAGTGGCTTGGGTTAAGTGTTACTGGCTTGTGTTAAATGTTAGTGGCTTGGATTAAGTGTTACTGGCTTTCGGTAAGTGTTACTGCTTAGGGTTATTTCTTACGTCCTTCGGGCTACTTTTACGACCTTCAGGCTAGTTTTACATCCTTGGGCCTTGTTTTTGTCGTTTTGCGTTTTTTCGTCGCCTTCAGAGCTCATTGCAGCCTATGTCCCGTGTGCAATGAGCGAGGCGAGCCATTGATGCAGGACTTTGGCTCCAAGGCGATGGCAAAATTACGGCCGGTATGACTTAGGAACCGAAGCACGCAGATGGGCTGTGCGCCTCGCAAAAATCCAACTTTAATGGCCGAACCACAAAACTGGAAAGACCTAAAAAAAAAAAACAAATATGCCTCAAATTCACTTACACCCTCACACACAGCACAGTGGGAGAGCCAGGGAGCCTGTGAGTCAGATTGCAAGATAATTTGAGGCATATTTGTATTTTTTTAACAATCAAAAATCATCTAATCAAGGAAAAAAATGGCTGCCGCAAAAATGCAAAGCGTCGAAAACGAGGCCGAAAAAGGGAAAACTACCACGAAGGACGTAAAAACGAACACCCAACCAGTAACACTTAACCAAAGCCAGTAACACTTTATCCAAGCCACTAACATTTAACACAAGGTAGTAACACTTAACCCAACCCAGTAACACTTAACCCAAGGCACTAACACAACCAAAGACAGTAACACTTAAACGTGAGTCCTATAAACTACAAAGGGGGAGAGGCTTGCAATGAGCGCCGAAGGTGATCATTGCAATGCAGGAAAGTTGCAGCTCGTGATGAGGGCAAAAGGTGCGCAGAGGGCCCATAGACTTGCATTGTGTGGCAAACAGCATTGCCAGGCTTACAATTTTATTCCCGTCATTTTTGACGGGCAAGTTCCTAGTCTATATATATTTATACATACTGACACTGCAAAATGTGGGATATTTTTTTGGTGTTTTAATTCTTTATTAATAAATATAATTGCATGCATTTTCTTATCTTTCTGCTCATTACTCTAAAGGTATGATGCAGAGCACAGGGCACACATAATTCACACAGCTTATTTTCTGACACGCACTGATCACATGCACATACACACTGAGCACATACACGTACACACAGGATATACACATGCACATAGCACAGGCCCATTGCTGGTTGTTTTCTTACATACAGCTTTCCCTGTGCTTTTGCTCTGCTTGTGGGAGGGACAGAGAATGCTCTGCTCATTGGTCACATGGGATGATTGACAGGACTCTGAGAGCCTGGATGTAGCAGCTTATGCTGGTGAAGCTCGGTGATTAACAGACTGCCCCCATAGACCAGTAATAAAGCAGCAATGAGCAGTGCACTGATAGGCTGAGAGGCACACACCTTTATTATAGTTGGTCGGTGTGATCAGGAGCTGGTTTACACATGTAAATAAATAAAGGCAAAAAAACACATGTCAATAAATAAATAAAACTGAAAAAAAAAACTAGGTTTTTAGATTGTAAACAGAATGCTCTGTCACATGCAAGAGAGCTCTATATTATATTGTCACCCTGCTAATTGTATGTCAGTACAGCATTTTATAATATTAAATGTTACATTTATAGATATATACATATTTATAACTATAATTTTTTTTTTATTAATACGCATATGATGGACCATTAATATGAATATAAAAATTACTCTTTGCTTTT
This sequence comes from Discoglossus pictus, assembly GCA_027410445.1. Lineage (NCBI taxonomy): Eukaryota > Metazoa > Chordata > Amphibia > Anura > Alytidae > Discoglossus > Discoglossus pictus. Next base: position 169,126,392 of record CM050167.1, on the reverse strand, counting down.
ATATTAATACTTGCGACTTGCCAGTCAAAAATGCAGACAACAAATTTGAAGCCTCGCAATGCTGTTGTTTGCCACACAATGCAAGGCTCGCAATGTGCAACTACGCCGCACATTGCAAGCCTCGCCATGCACAGCAAAGCCGGGCAATGCGAGCCTCGCTATGCAAGGCTTCTCTCTCCTTCCCTTCTTCTGTGTCCTCTCCCTCTTCTCTCCTTCTCTCTCCTCTCTGCAAGCCTTGCCATGAGCGCCTTCAGCACCCATTGCAGGACTTCCATCATTTTTTTTCAAGCCCGCAAGTCTTTCATTTTAAATCGCTATTCCTCAAAGGCTTGCGGGCTTAGAAAAAAGTTACCGGTTTAACCGCCACCTCAGGGAGACCACCACACTCGTGACCACCACACAGTGCAGGGTGTCCATTGTCACGGTATACGGATGCTTGTGAACGCCACATAGTGCGGTGTGTCCATTATCACTATAACTTTTAACATAGCGTTACCAACAAACTCGCAATTACGACAACTAAATATATGACCAGCGTCTTGCCCCATTAAAAATTATGGCAATGAAGTTTTAAACCTGGCAATGCTGTCTGCCACACAATGAGAGGCTCTAACTCCACTGAGCACCTTCGGCGCTCATTGCGAGCCTCTACCCTCGTGTAGTTTACGGGCCTTCCGATGTGTGTCTTCGGCGCTTATCATGAGCCCTGCAATGAGCGCTCATTGCAGACGTTCTGCAACCCCCCACTTTCGTGACTCTCGCTGAGCGCCTTTGGCGCTCATTGTGAGGTCCGCAATGAGCACTTTCCACGCTCATTGAAAAACTCGCCCCACTCTCTGACCCTATGTCTGTTTGCCCCCTCTCCATTCCATGTGTCTGTTTCCCCCTCTCTCCCTCTCCCTCCTCTCCCTGCCCTGTGTCTTTTGTTTTTCCTTATTTCCCTCCCCTGTGTCTCTTTTACTCCGCCTCTCAGCTCTGTGTCACTTTCCACCCGCTCCCCCCTCTCCCTCCCCTGTGTCTTTCTCCTTTGTGTCTCTCGATCGCGGAAAAACTGTGTGTGTGTGTGAGATTTTAAGTTAATTTGTTTAATAAAATGGCTTTTTTTTGTTGGTTTTCAGAGTTACGCGCATTAATTTTTTTTCGCCAGTTAAAGTCGTAATGTTTTCCAAGTCTTGTGAGCCTCGCCATTGGCGCCCTTAATCCGTGTCAATCCTTCATCAGTGGAGCATCCTCGTAAAAATAACAACCCTGACTGGCCAGATGACTCTTGGAGGGACCATGCAAGGCCACCATTTCTTGCACAAAGTCGTGCTGGCCTAGCGATGAGCACTTATGGCGCTCACCGCGAACCCTTCGACACTCATTGCAGCAAAGTCGTGCAAGCCTCGCGATGAGTGCCTGCGGCAAAGTCGTGTGAGCCTCGTTTAACATGGCGTGACGGACAAAACGTAAAATGACAACTATTATATGTGACTAGCGACAATAACATTTTAAGCCAGACAATGCTGTTTGCCACACAATGCAAGGCTATGGCCCCTCTGAGCACCTTCGGTACTCATTCCGTGGCTCATTGCATGGCTCGCAATGAGTGCCAAAGGCGTTCATTGAGAGCCTCTCCCCCCGTGTAGTTTTGCAGGCCTTGCAATGAGCGCCGCAATAAGCGGCTTTGCCGCTCATTGCAGTTTTTTGTCAAGCCGCAACTTTCCTGCTTTACAATGAGCACCTTCAGCGCTCATGGCAAGCCTCCCCCTCGTGTAGTTTAGGGACCTCGAGATGAGTGTTACTGCCTTGGGTTAAGTGTTACTGGCTTGGGTTAAATGTTACTGACTTGCGTTAAGTGTTACTGGTTTGGGGCTCTTTTTTACTGCCTTCGGCCTCGTTTTCATCCTGTTACGTTTTTTTCGTCCGCCATTTTTTTCTTGCTTTGTTTTTTTTGATCGTGAAAAAAAGCCAAATATACCTCAAATTAACTTGCAACCTCACTCACAGGCTCCTTGGCTCTCCTCCTGTGCTGTGTGTGGGTGTGTAAGTTATTTTGAGACATATTTGTTTTTTTTTTGCTGTTCATTCCAGTTTCGTGGTTCAGCCGTTAAATTCGTAATTTAGTGCAGCCCCGCAACTGCGGGCCTCGGCCTGCGAGGGCCGCAGTTGCACTTATGGGCTTTGGTCCTGCGGCGCTCATTGTGAGGGCAATGAGCTCCTTCTGCGCTCATTGCAGTCTCAAAGTCCCACGGGCCTCGCGATGAGCGCCTTCGGGGCTCATCGCCTGGCCCGCAAAGCGTGACGACAACTCGCAGTACAACAACTATATATGTGATGCTTGTTGCCAAGAGAATGCAGAAAAAAATGCTCATTTAAAGGGGTAGATTCTAGCTAAAGCTATCTTCATCAACATTTTATGGCCCTCAGCTCTGGACCAATCAGGAGGCAGCGGGGGTGGGCATACGTGAAGAGCTGAAAGCTCTTACTGAGCAGAATCATTATTGCATAGTGTATTCATTCAGCCCACCTCTTAAGTAAAGAGTGTACTTGGAATGATGGAATGACAGGTAAGCAAGATTCAAGAAATAATTGTAAGTACAATATTTGTTTGCTTTTATAATAAGAACCAATCTTGGACCTTTCCTGCTATCTGTCCATCCGCAGAGGTGGCTACCAGCCAATACGTGGGTTGGGATTAGGATATAAAGTAAGGGGTTGGATTAGATTTAGGGGTTATGGCTAGATTTATAGGTCATGGTCTAGGTTTACTATGTAAAGCTTATCATCTGAGACTATACTAACCTTAACCATAAACCCCAAACCCCTAAATCCAGCACTCACTCTAAAAAGAAATTAAAGAAAGTCTTGGCAAGCAATAACAGGAAAGATCCCAAGATCCCAACACACTCACTCACTCACACAGACACACTCATTCAAGGACACACTCACACAGACACACTCACTCACACTCAGACACACTCACTCACACTCAGACACTCAAAGACTTACACACGCACTCACAAACATGTGCACTCACACAGTTACACACAGACACAAGTGCGCTCAGGGGGCAGTATCAGTAGCAACTGACTGGAGTTCTTGCCGCACCTGGTGCAGCCCCCGCGCCCCTCCCTTCCCACACCAGTGCTAAGAGGTACTCTTCCTTTAAAAGTATTTAACTCTAATCAGGATGTTTGCATCAGCCTACTGCCTTGATCACTGCCATCTTACATCTATCACCCTCCTGCCTCACACACCCTTAACCTTCTAGATTGCACGCTCTTTGAAGCAGGGACCTCAACTCTATTTCACCAAGCTGTCCTCTGGCGCATCTCATATGTGTATTGTATTGCAAATGTACTTGTATTTCTATTTATCTTAAAATGCGTCTATATCTTTGTAATTTGCTGATTGTACCCGCTATACTCTGCAAATAGTGCTATGGAAAAGGCTGGCACTTTATAAATAAAGAGTAAAAATAATAATCTGCCAAAGAATACTGGTGCATGTGGTCAAAAATAAACTAATCAATATTAGAAGACAATGTATAGGCCTACCTCCAAATGGGAATTGACGTTTCTGATTGAAATCATTTCTTGTTTCCTAATTAAGTGGCAAATATTCAAATTGAGTTCAGGTGGTTTTATTGTTATTGAACACAAATTTGGGCAAACCCAAGTTTTAAAACAAGTATTTGTTAGTGAAAATAGCTTTTCTTGGCATGGGTTCTCTGTGCAAGTTAGGACGTGGGAGCCAGTTACAAAGAAACAAACAAACAAAAATAAAAAATACCATGTTGATAGCAAATACTTACAAATCTGAGCAATTTAGATATTTTCCATTCACCATCAGTACTGAGGAAAGCACATTTGCAGGAGCTCAGCCAGTGATACTGGTCCATATACCATCCAGCTGAGCAGCAGCACTACTGACATCTTCCCAGTTACATTCACAATTTTTTCTTTTACCTCCAGAACTTCCTGCATATTGCGGGATACAGGCCGCATGTCAGCGGGCGTGCTGTGGGCTCCCTTCGTCTCCGATTTCGGTGCTATTCAATTGAAGAAGCCCACAAGTTACGGGCTGAACGCCGAAGCCGTAAACCATGCACTTGTGCGTAGCAGTTTAGGGCGGGAACATGATCAATTAAGCAAGGCCGTAATTACCCATTTAGAAACAGCCCATAGAATATGAGACCGCCATCATTACGGCAGTAAAACATGGAGGTTACATGTCAATCAATTAAGTTCGGGGGTCAGATATGCGATGGGACTCACAAACCCTCAAAATAAAAAATAATAAAAAATAATGCCAAAACTGTTCTAGTCCATATGGGTGTCCTAATATATGTATTAACTCATTGATTCCCAAGTTCGATATAACCCCAAAATGACACATAAAAAATATGATTTTTTTATTGCTGATTTGCAAGCTTGAGACAATTAATTCTGTCTTTCATCGCTGTCCCCGTCATCTACAGTGCAGTATTGTTTTTTTTATTTGCATTTACAGTGCTGCGGACGGGGATTAAACCCGCCTGCTGGTCCTCTCTAGCACTCGTAGGATTTTCTTCTACATTTGCCATTTACGGGGGTGAAACCATTTGTGGGCTTGGGGAATTGTAGCAATTGAATAGTGATTTGCGATTTTTCTGGTTTAACCACTACAAAGTTTTCAAGCCCGTAGCCCGTAAACCGTAACTTACGATTGCACAATTGAATTGGGCTCTAAGTTTTTTTGGAGTACATTGACATGATAACGTGTAAAAAGGTTTTAGAAAGTAAAAATAATGCAACCATTAATTTATTAAAGGACTAGTGTCTGTATAACCAGGAAAAAATATATGCAGTGTAACACAAAATTTGAGTCGTAAAGCTAGTTTTTAATTGAAGAAAAATAAATGTTGATGTACTGCTGGACCCTGGAGGCATCCATGATATTTTGGTGGGTTTATGTGTTTGATGGGTGTTTACATTTAGGGAGATTGATTGATGCATGCTGCCTGCTTCTGGGTCTATCTAACAAAGCCTTGAAACAGCTACCAGTTCTCTCCTCCCGTACCGCTCCAAAATAAACATCCTCATAATCCAGCTCTCAGGAATTGATGTAAGAAAATTAGAATGGATTGAAAAACTCTTTAAAAATTCTGATTTTCTCTAAAAAAATGTTTTTACCCAGGACTTCCACATCGGCTAATGCTGTGTCCTTTTTAGTGCCTTAACTTTTATATGCAACTATACTGCAGTAATGGAGAACTTTTCATTTGTGATGTAACCTTGCAGATAAAAGGTCCATATCAGTCTAAGTTATCATAAAACACAATTTATCAGAATTATCAGTCCCCTCCCCACCTAAATAGATAAACCAATACTACAATATTAGCTATCTAGCCACTACATCTATGGCTGCGTTTATTTAAATAATGGAAAAATATATTTTGCCCAGCATCAATACTAGTTGTTTCAAAAATACCCTGTAAATGTGTCAGCATATTCCTTTTTGAGAAAGAAAGATGACAGCCGTATGCTTAGATCTCCTGTCCCCAATACAATCGTCTCTATAGTCACATGTATACAGCACAGAGCTGATATACAAGGCTATGCTATTAATAAAACTTCCTCAGATATAATATTAGTATTACTGAAATTGATTATAAAATTGCGTGATACAGAAATCTGGGGCAGTGAGCTAATTTATTGAGCCACTGGTCAGATTGCCTCTGGCTCTCCAGGTCTCTGTGTCTCAGCTGTGAGCGGCCAGCAGTGGTCCCTAATGGAAGGATGCTGTGCATAGGGAACAGTTACCATGGCAACCTGGTGCTAAGGTTGTATGTCCTGATCTACACACAATGTTGGGGGATGACAAGCCTATTGTAGGTATGGAATAACACTGATTATCATACCAGAAAACTCAAAATAGAACGTGAGCACTTCTTTATTATGCACATTTTTACTGAGGCCAGACCAGTCTGTTGTTGGCAATGTACAATCTCTTACTACTGACAAGATTTTAAATTAAAATAACATTATATTTTTGTATAATATAAGTTGCAGGTCACTTTAATTGACTAATTTATTAGTTAGAAATAATATCAAACAATAATATATCAAACAGTGTTCTAAAATAGTTATTTTTTTATCCTAAAGAGCATATAAGATCATATTTTAGGTCTCCCTGTACAGTGAAATATATTAAAATACAATTACCGAGACAGATTTAGAAAGACACGTGTTAGAAAAATTACAGACTGCAAATAGGAACATGTCCAGATTGCAGTGGAGGTACATTTTGAGAGATGCTAATTGTTTCACATCATGTGCTATGGGATAATGACCAGTCAAGGTGTAGCCACTCTCGTTTCTAGTCACTCCACCTGCAGAGGAGACATTTATTGTAGCATATCAGAGTCTAAACAAGAAAAATGTCCGGAAAGTCTCCTCTGCATGAAAAATTCAGCCATCCCCAGACATGTTTCTGCCATGCCTTTCGTATTGATAAGCTACTGGGCACCCTAAGCTGAATGAGCAAGGAGCCCGCATCTGTGTTACCCTGCATCCTTTATAGAGGCCCCTAATTATGTGCACCATCACATGCCCTGTGGAATAATAACAGCTTCAGTCTGATATGCATTCTTCTCTATGAGCAAACACTTTAGACACTGCACCCTGACAGGACACCATGTCATACAGCACTATATTAAATTATGACAGTTCTCACAAATTCTTTTTTTTGGTACGTGTTGTACCCACTAAGGAGTCAACATCTCTTCTACTCATTGTTGTAGATGCAGGTGGTCAAATATATATATATATATATATATATATATATATATATATATATATATATATACTAGGTAAGATTGTAAGCCTGGCATTCCTGTTTGACACACAATGCGAGGATATGGCCCCCCTGAGGCCCTTTGGCGAGCATCGCGAGGCCCGCTCTGAGCGCCTTTGGAGCTCATTGCGAGCCTCTTCCCCTGTGTACTTTACAGGCCTTGCAATGAGCGCCTACGGCCCTCATCTCAAGCCCTGCGGCGCTCATTGTGAGACTCTCCCCCCGTGTAGTTTAGGGGCCTTGCGATGACTGTTACTACCTTGGGTTAAGAGTTAGTGTCTTGGGTTAAGTGTTACTGCCTTGTATTAAGTGTTACTGCCTTGCGTTAAGTGTTACTTCTTTGAGCTTGTTTTTACTTCCTTTGTCCTCGTTTTACGTCCATAGGCCTCGTTTTCGTTGTGTTTATGTTTTTTCGGAGTCCATTTTTTTTCTCGCTTAGACGATTTCATGAAAAAACTCAAAATATGGCTCAAATTAAGTTGCAACCTTACTCACAGACTCCCTGGCTCTCCCCCTGTGCTGTGTGTGTGTATGTAAGTGAATTCGAGGCATATTTGTTGTTTTTAGCAAGTTTTTCGAGTTCCATGATTTGCCTGTTAAAATCGTAATTTTCCGAGGCCCACAGTTCATGTATGTGCTTTGGTTCCTTCGGCGCTCATTGCAGTGTAAGTCCCTCGTGCCTCAACTGCTCGGCTCACTTCGCGAGGCTTGCAGTGCAATGAGCGCCTTCGGCGCTTATTGCTGTCTAAGTCCCGTGTGCCTCAATTGCTCACCTTGCTTCGCATGGCTCGCAGTACAATGAACGCCTTCGGCGCTCATTGCAGCTTATGTCCCACGCAGCCGTTGGCTCTGCTCGCTTTGTCCCACGCGATCGACGGCTCACCTCGCTTTGCGAGGCTCGCAATGCGTGACCAAAATTGTAAATGTTCCGAACAACCCCGCTGATCCACAACTATATATGTGATATATATATATATATACCACTTTAAAATAGATGAGGTTGCTTATTAATATCGGGCAAAAATAAACATATGTGTGAGATTGTTTATGCATTTATGAAACAGATGTACGCAAAATGTGGTTTATAAATTTATAAACCGGGAAGTCAAACCCCGAGCCAGAGCTGGAGTGCCATCCAGACCAACAGTCCCTGCTGGTTCCCGTCCTAGTACCCGGGAACCTCAATTCAAGCCACAGTGCTACAGGTGCTACCAGGTGCGGGACCATCTAAGAAGGGATTGCCCTAACCAACCCCAAAGGGCAGAAGCGGTACTAGGCCGACCTTTGTGTTATATGGGCAACTAGGCTTCAGTCCAGAAGGATGAAGGGGAGTAGTCCCATGACTGCCCCAGGGAGTGGGAGATTTACCCCACCATTAACACAGTGCAGCACACCCCAGAGAACAATCGGAGCCAGCACCTACAGGGGGTCGTGATGGATAGACTGGTGCAAGGGAGGATGGTGGATTAGACACCCTCCTGTGAGTATGCCCTTAGACCCTGCAAGCCATCCGCACCTTCTCCACTGTTCTGGCTGGTTAGCAAGAAAAACGAGCAGGGGCGCGAGCATCCCATAGCCTACCTCAGCTGGAAGCTTCTGCAACGCAAGGTAGCCCATGCAGCTGTGGAGAAGGAGTATGTAGCGTTGGTTTAAGCCCGCAAGAAGCTCCAGCATGATTTGTATGGCAGGGAATTCACTGTGGTCACTGACTACAACCCTTTGTGTTGGCTGTCCCGAGTGGCTGATGACAATGGATGGTTGCTTTTCTGGGTCTAGTTCTCCAATCTTTTAACTTTACCATCCAGAATTGTCAGGGAAAGGTCCACTAGAAAGCAGATGGACTCTCATGCAAAGAAGACAAGTAAGGGGTATAGCTAGGGACCATTTTGGGTCTGGCCACTGATGGACATTAGCCACATAGTCTGTTGAATTAAAGGGGTATTATAATGGCCGTAAGGACCGTGTGAAAGACTTTACCACTTGTTGATTTGATTTGTTATGTGTGATGTTTTTTTCAGAAGCTCTGGTTGTATACCCTGACTCCCTAAGGCCCCTTTCCACCAGGTAATTTGAGCCTAGAGGAGCTCTGGGTTCATTTTTTTATTTTAGGGCCATTATTTGTGTGTAGAGTGTGTTTTGGGGGCCCAGCACCTAAATAGGGATATAGACAGGCTGGTGCTGGGACCTTGGAACCAGCCCTAGCCTACATGGGGCTAATTCAAAGGAGCAGAAAATGTGATTATGTTTGTTTAAGGAAGTGGCCCACAGCTGATTGGGGCAAAACCTGTATTAAATGATGTACCAAAATAAATAAATAATGTTTATGCTCTGTTTGGGACACATATTCATGGTGTGTTTCATTTAGAGGGAAGGAATTTATATTTTTTTAATCAGAAATTAATATCTGCAAGACCAACGAAAAGCAGGTTGTGACAGTCTGTAATACTATTTCATTCTGATAATACAGTTAATTTAAAAAAAGCCGTTATTAAATGTCACATTTAGAATGCCCTCATTCGCCATAGATTTAAAGATTGGTTCTTTTTTTTAAATTTTGCTTGAAGAATTATTTAACTTTTTCTGAAAATCCATTTGTTTAAACATCCCCCTTAAACTGACACAGTGAATTTGATACCCCTGCTGGCTGAGTAAAAATATGAGGAGCAGTTGAAGATCATTCATTTGATCCCTTTATTCACAGAATACCCAATACTAAACAATAATTGTTATGTTACCTTTGCCTGGAAGAGGGTTCAGGATAAGATCAATTTTCCTGATTTACAATCAATGAAATACAAAATACTGTTTATGGTCAAAATACTCCATCCACATTCTCTGATATTCTTGCAATTTATTTCTCTTCATCAGCAAAACCAAAAAAGTACTGCAAGACATTGAAGCAGTGACATCTTCTGATAAGGCTCAGGAGGGGGTAGTCCCAAACAGTCTGAATGATATGTATTCTGCTGATCAGCCACATTCCAGTATTTGTGAGTGGTGATTTTAACTCCGTCAGTCCTAGATATGTGTAAGAAATTATATAGTCTTGCTCTTTGTGACAATCTGTGGTATTTTTTCCGGCTGATCACCTAATGTTGTATATATAATCAAGTGTGTGAAATGTCCAAATACAGGACATTGCATAAAGCCATCACACAGTATATATATATGAACTTCAACAAGTTATTATTTATTATAAAAGCATATAAATATTCAAATTATGATTATTTCTTGAAAGTTGCCTGTCTGTAAAAAGACAAATTAATATAACATGTTAACAATATTTTCAGATAATTCTTGTCACATTATTCCATATAATTTTAGAATGTCTTCATTGACATTACTTCACTGGGCAGTAGTAAATTACGGTCTGTTTATGAGCACACCAAATAAATCCTAAGACATTTGTTTCAACCAAGAATGACCAAATGAGCTATACTGTTCATTTGATGTCACAGTGTGAATCTCTTCACACCATCATTGTGCTGTTCATTATATTGCCAGATCCCTATGTATATATTGAAGGAGATTTTTCTGTCTTTATTTCATACTTTGCCTGACAAACAGCCCTATTAAGTTCGAGGACCACAAGTCCAAAGTGAATCCCGTAACGTCTGCGTGCTTGAAATTTGGCTGAGTTATGTTGCTATTAAATTAGAATGGGCTGCGAGCTACGGGCTTGAGATGCATATCATAGCTCATTCGTAGAACGTTGGATTTGCGGCCTTGCGGACGATCAATTAGTGTAGACCGTAGTTACGGGTTTAGACGGAGCCAATGGAAAAAGAGATTGTTAGCGTTACATCACTGAAAAAGGGGAGGATAGTTTTCAAAGTCCTATGGCTTCAAATACAACATGCGATCGGACCCACATTCCCCAATAATGCAATATTAATAAAGCCGTAAATATGATATTCTATTACATGCAAGTTACAGTATACGTATTAACACATTGATTGCCGTGATCGAAATAACACGGAAATTTTACAGGAAATAAAGTATTTGTTTGGGCCGAATTGGGAGCTTGAGAATGTTGTACTATTAATTCTAAGACCTAACATTACTTTCCCTTTTGATAAAAGTACAGTAACGTGTTTTTATTTGCATTTACTGGGCTATATATATTGGTCTTTACCCCCCTTACGAGTCCTCTCCCGCCCACGTTGGGCTTTGGGCTACATTTGCGTGTTGCAGGCTAGCTCGCGGGTGACTTTGTTGCAATTTAATAGCATGATTGGAATTGTAGTGGTTACAGGCTTGACAGATCAAAAGATTTGCGGGCTGCGAAGTTCAACCGTTACGTCCCGTAGGCATTTTCGGCCGTCCTGCGGCTTACCCCGCAAGTCGTCTACTGGGATAATTTAATAGCCGTAAGTCCTACTTTCAATGTTACTGGCTAAGTTTTAACACGTAGTCGAATATAATGAGGCTGAAAGGCCCCTATTCAATTCCAACAGTTACAGAGCGATTCAATTGATCAAGCCCGTAACTACCTAGCCAAAAGCCTAAACCGTAAACCATGCACCCGTAAGTAGCATTTAAGAGCATGATCATGATCAATTAAGCAAGGCCATATCTACCGATTTAGAACAGCCAATAGTAAATGAGACTGTCATCATGACATCAGTAAAATATGGAGGTTAAACGTTAACCGATTAGCATTTAGAAGTCCGATATGCAATTGGAGAAAATGAAGAAAATGTTCTAGTCCATGTGGGTGGGCTGATATGTATTAACTCCTTGAGTCCCGAGATTGATATAACACGGGAATTAAACTTAAAAGAATATTTTTTATTGCAGATGTGCGAGCTTGAGACTGTTATGCAATTATTCCTAATGTCTTTCATCACTTTCCCTGTCTTTTAAAGTGCAGTATTGTTTTTTTATTTGCATTTAGAGTGCTACTAACAGGTGTTTAACCCCCTTGTGAGTCCTATGTAATACTCGTAGGACTCTGTTCTACATTTGCCAATTAGGGGTGTGAAAACAATTGGGGGCTTAAGGAATTGTAGCAATTGAATAGCGATTTGTGATTGTAACATTTACGGGCTTGAAAGTTCAAATGCTTAGCTGGGTATACAATTTTAACAACCACATGGATTTTCAGCCTGTAACCCGCAAATCGTTTGCGGGTAGCTAAAAGACGCTAATTAAATAGCAAATTAGTTTAAGGGCTACATTACGGGCTCCAGTAACCAACAATTGCTCAGTTGAATAGGGGCCAAAGAGTTTATGATATTCTGAAAACTTGCACTGTAATAGCTCTTAGCTATCCTACAAACTTTGTGACGGAGAGCATAATTAATCAGGAAAATAGTTATATTCGTTTTTTTTTTATTGAAAAAACATTTTAAGAGCCATGATACATTATTAAATGTTGTGTGTGTGAGAGCATTGTTAATATGTCTGCAGAGCTGTGGTTGTATTTAAGGGTGCAAGCTGTCTACTTCTGGGCCAGTGAGGGGGAAGTGGTGTGGCATCAAATTTTAATCCCTGCAAGGTCTCCACATTAACACTTGCTGCTGGGGACCACTGCAACATTTAAAAATGTAAAACCCCTGCTGCAGGTCCTTAAAGGGCCCGTGGCACACAAATAGTTAATCTCTGCTGCTGGAGTACTGTAAGTACCCCTGCATCACCTAATATTAGCCTCCCCTTAGGGATTTAATTAGGGGATTAGGTAGGTAGTGTATGGGGTTAATAGGGTAAGGTAGAGGGGGGTTAATAGGAAAGGATAGGGGTTAATAGTGTAGAGTAGAGGGGGTTAATAGGATAGGGTTAATAGGGTAAGGTAGAGGGGGGTTAATAAAATAGGATAGAGGTTAATTGGGTAGGGTAGAGGGAGGGTTAATAGGATAGGATAGGGGTTCATAGGGTAGGGGTTTATTGGGTACAGATAGGGGTAATTAGGTACAGCTAGAGTTTATTGGGTACAGTTAGGGGTAATTGGGCACAGATAGGGTTTATTAGGTACAGATAGGGGTAATTAGGTACAGTTAGAGTTTATTGGGTACAGTTTGGGGTAATTGGGTACAGTTAGGGTTTATTGGGTACAGATAGGGTAATTAGGTGCATTTAGGGTTATTGAGTATGGTATGGGGTAATTGGGTACAGTTAGGGGGAAATTAGGTATAGTTAGGTTTTATTGGGTACAAATGGGGGTAATTAGGTACAGTTAGGATTTATTGTGTACAGTTAGGGGTAACTGGGTACAGTTAGGTGTAATTAGGTACAGTAATGGTTTATTGGGTACAGTTAGGGGTAATTAGGTACAGAATGAGGTAATTAGGTACAGTTAGCGTTTATTGGGTACAGTTAGAGGTAATTGGGTACAGTTAGGGTTTATTGGGTACAGATAGGGATAATTGGGTACAGTTATGGGTATTTGTGTACAGATAGGTGTAATTAGATACAGTTCGGGTTTATTGGGTACAGTTAGGGGTAATTGGGGACAGATAGGGATAATTAGGACTAGATAGGGATAACTGGGTCTAGATAGGGTTAAGTGGTTAGTGATAGGGTTAATTAGGTATGGTGAGGGTTAAATAGGTTTAATTACTTAGAGGGGGGTTCATTACTTAGAGGGGGGTTAATTTTGTTTATTGGGGTGGATAATAGTGTAGTGTAGGGTAGAGCTTAGACTTGATGAGGACCGTCATGGCACTTATAGTGTTAATGTCAGGGTTAATTATTGTCCCATAAGGGTCTATATAGACCCTTATGGGACTGATGGGGTTAATTAGAGGCTCATGTGGGTCTGTATAGAGCCCCATGAGTGATGGGGTTAATTTGAGACAGGGGTTAATTAGAATTGTAGCGCGGGTCCTTTAAGGACCTGCAAGGCGGGAAATTACAATTTTAAATGCTGCGGGGGTCCCAATCGGCAAGGGTTAATGTGGGGACCCTGAGGGGGTCCCGATGGAAACCCTGCAACATAGGGGGGTTAAAGTTATGTGCCGCGGGGGTACTTACAGTACCCCCACGGCAGAGATTAACTCTTTTTGTGCCACATGCCCTTTAAGGCGGGGGATTTACATTTTTAAATCTTTGGGGTTAATGTGGGAACCCTGCGTGGGTCCCGATTGGGACCCCTGCATCATGCGGTAAATGTGGGTACCCCTGCATCATGGGGTTAAATTTGTGGGTTTGCGGGTCTGATCGCATATCGGATCACGAATCGCTATTTGATTGACATGTCAGCCCCATGTCTTAACGCTGTAATGTTGACGGGCTCCATTTCTATTGGCTGTTTCTGACTACGGAGTTACAGGCTTGGTTAATTGATCATGTTCAGGCCCGGAAATGCTACATACGATTGCATGGGTTATGATTTCTGCTTTCGGGTCGGGATTTGCGGGCTTGGCCAATTGAATAGCACCACAGACATACTGCCTATACTCCATGACTTGCGGCCTTGCAATTCAATGAGGCTCATAGTCTTCAAAAATTCAGATCATGCCAATAATGTTTATGTCCATGGCTTAAAAATCCACCTATATTATTATTTTGATACATACTTGCAAATAATGATGGGCCCTTTGTTAATCAGGCAGTGTAAGTTGCGGTATAGCCGTAAATCGGCTTTTCCCTACATTACAAGTTTATGTTAATCTTCAGCTCTCCCACATCACTCAGCCAACGTCTGTAAATCATGCCAAAAACCGCAAGAGTTTTTAGTGAAGGACATACCCAAATCATGCTTTATGGATGAGAAATGGCCCTAGGAACCTAGGAATAAAAAAATAGAACTTCATCATTATTTTAATGAGTTAAAACAAGTGAGGTAACTAATATATAAAAATAAAAAAATATTTTAATTATTTATAATATCTGAAATTAAATAGATGTGACAATTGTATGCATAGATTCAATATATAAAAATGTGTTTTTTTGTGTTTTATATACTAGCAACTTGCCCGTCAAAAAATGGTGGTCAATAACATTTTAAAGCTGGAAATACTGTTTGTGACCCAATGTGATTCTCTAAGACTCTTAACCTTTTTGTTATATACAAAAAAGTACAAAAATGTATAATTAAGTTTTTTTTATTTTTTTAACAATGAACTGCTAAACCATATTAAACTTTTTAATTGTCATGTATAGAATAGTAATATAACAATCCATAAAATGTCTCTGAATAAGTATTGTGAACCATTACATAATTGTTTTAAATATGCAACTTATATTGTAAACAGTGTTGAATTAATTTTTTTTAACAATACTAACATAAAATCGTTGAACTTTGTCTAAATGTGTCTCTTAAACCATTACAGAATGCTTATTAACATACAACTTGTATTTAAACTCCTGGTAAAGCCCATAGGTATTGAATCCAGAGAAAGGCAAACAGTAAAACCCCCCATTGCAGCTAAGCCAATTGTCTCAAAAGGGGAAAAAAATAATTCCTTCCTGGCGATCAGATTACTCCCTGGATGAATCCTGTCTATTTAATTAAACATTTAATTTTGTTAACAAATGTTTATGCTGAAAATGACATAAATCTTTACTAACATTCAATAAATGAACTTTTAAACCTTGTGAAATACAATGTTAACAATGCAAACATTAACGTAAGATAATAACATTTAACCTGAATTTATTTAAAACTATAGTGATCTTGAATATTGAATCCAGAGGAAGGCAAAGACAAAAAAAGCACATTTAAACTTTGTACATTTTTTGAAAGTGGTGCCAAAAATTAATTATTTCCTGACTCCATTAACAGGCAATCGGATTCCTCCCTGGATCAATAATCTATATATCATGAAACATTTACATTTTTCAACAAATGATGACGCTGCTACTAACATTAAACCTTAATTACATAGAATGCAGCAACTTTTCAGTCCTTTGCAAAGACTATTTTAACATTCATAACCTGAAATAAACATATTAAATTTGCAACAGTAAAGGTAATAAAATGCAAGCTAACTGTTTTGTGGGTCCAATCATTGCGAAAGTGACTTCCAAGACATTCCATTTTTTTTATTTTGTCTGTGAAAGTGGTTCCCTTTGTAAGAGCCCATCAGACTTTTATTTGTGTGTATGGGATGTAGCCACTGTTTTTTTTTCCTTTCTTCCTTTTTTGTTGGTTTTTACTGTATTTTTCTCTAATTGTAGATATAGTTTTGTAAGTGAAATAGTGGTCCTCTAAGAAGAGGTCAAGTGACCTTAAATTTCTTATTGAAAATTAAACCACTATTCTCTCTGATTACAAAACCTCATAGTACACAATGTTTTTTGTAAAAATATGTCCATCACGTAGTAGATCACTCTGACTTGGGTTGTCTTCAATTGAAACTTTAATCTCATCTGGATTTGTGTACCTTGAAAACGCAACCTGGAGTTATCCATGTGCAAGAAAAGGTTCCTGTAAAAAAATACCCACAGACTTAAAAGTTTGTCCTTGGGATTTATTGATGGTCATGGCAAATGCCATGATAATTGGAATTTGTCTCCTTTGAAGGACAAAAGGCAAACCACTCTCACTTGGAGCCAAATCAATTCTTGGTATAAAAACTTGTTCACCTTTATGGGTACCAGTCATAATTTATGCATGTATGAAATGATCTTTTAAATTGTGCACAATTAATCTGGTCCCATTACAAAGTCCTTTTTTTGGATTCATATTTCTCAATAGCATGACAATTGCCCCTTTTTTCAATTGCAAAACATGTGGTGGCATTCCAGATGGGGTTAAAGAATTATTACATTCTATACTAAAATTAGATTCACTGTCTTTAATGTAAGCCAGAACTGAATCTGCACTGTAATAATTATTTTGGGGTGCATTGATGAATTTTAAAAATGTGTTATTTAGATTCAAGGCATCTATATTTTTTGATGTTAATATCACTTTGTTTGCAATGTCTGAGTAATTGTTGTGTTTAGAAAGATTGCCGATATGAGTGATTCATTGTAAACCATTTGTGATAGAATTTCAATGGTATCATTGGGTAAATCATGTATTTCTGGATGTTTTCCTTCTCCAATTTGAATGAGCCAATCATTGAATTTGTTTTGGCCTTCAGATCTCATATTTGATTCTAATTTGAGGCGTGTAAATATTTTCCACAGTTTACTTGTCTTGATACATGTTTCAATGATATCTGTCCTATTTCCAGTTGGCACAACAGGTAATGTTTGCCTAAAATCTCGTCCTAATAACATCACCTTTCCACCAAATGGCAAATTATTATCCATCACTTCTTTTAAGAATCTATCAATACATTGCAAGGTATGACATGACATCATTGTTGCCTCGTCTATGATAATTAATTTGCTTTTTTTTAATTTTTTGGCTTGTAAAGAATTCAGTCGAATATCTGACACTGATGTTTCTAAAATGGGAACTGGCAGTTTAAATCCACTATGCACAGTTCTGCCACCTTCTAACAAAAGTGCTGCAATTCCAGTTGTTGCAAATGGCATTGCTATTTGACCCTGTGCTCGAATGTAACTCATCAAACAATTGTACAGATAAGTTCCCCCAGGGCCATCTAGATAGAAATAACAGTCTTTGACCATTTCATCATCTGTAGCATTTGTAATGGCATTAAATGCTTGCAATTGTAAAGTATTTAAAGTTGCCAGTTTTTCTTCTGTTTTTTGTTTTTGAAGCTCAGTGTCATAATCATCAAAGTTGATGTCATCTATAAGTCCTGGATCGGGCAAATTAAAACTTGCACAATTTAATCCATGAGCAAGAAATATTTCTTGAATTTCCATTAAAGTTTTAACAGTGCCATTGGCTCATTGTAACGTTTCAAGAATTCTTCCGACATATTTAATTTAAATGTTTCCCACAAAGTAAATGCATCAGGTACATTGCAAAAGATGCAAATGAATGCAATTTGTTCTGTCATTTTTCTTTGGCATTTGACATAGTGCTGCTTCTTCCAGACACCTCTCCCATTCTGTATCATCTGCTATGAAGTTTTGATGTCTTGCAGCTAATAGGAAAGTCTCATAAACTATGTCATTCACTGTGCGTAAATGTTTAAAACTTTGTGCAGTGGGAACATGTAAAAGAAGTAATCTTAAACTGAAAAATTCAATGTCTCTTGGACTGACGGTATAAATTTGTGGTATAATTTTATGCGTATCTCTTTTTCGTTGTCGCAATAGACCATTTACAAATACATAGTGATATGGAATCTCAATGTATAAAAATTGTCTGGCCTGCGTGTCCTGGCAGTTTAATTTAAATTATGCAGTAAGTGTTGTTTCTCTGTGTTCACTTTGAGCTAAGGCAGTTCTTTCATTGCCTGCGGTAAAGCAAACAAACTGACTTTGTGGCAAATGTACAGCTAATCGATGCACAGCATGTGACCGATCATGCATCTCAAATTTCAGAAGCCGCCACAGTGCTTCCGGAGCACTGACATAGCGAGCATCTAAATAATTAGAAAGTTTGTCATGTACCTTGCACAACAACAGTTGCTACATCATATCCTTTGTATATATATTTATACACATATTTGATGGATTTAATAGAAGTGCAAGCTTCCACATTTATGTGTGCATTGTACTTTATGAGCAAATGTGGGTTGTATGGAACGACATATCTATTATCAACCTTTTGTCCACGGATAATAGCTGTTTGTCCTTGTCTTCTTTTATACAAAGGGTATCCATCATAATTAGCATAAGTTTGCATTTCAAATTGTTTTAGAAATTTTTTTGTACATTTTTTATTTTCCATACATGGTGAATTTGGATTGATATCTCCACATGGCCCATGAATCATTCTGTGTGTTACAATTTTAAAAAGTTTTGAATATTTTTCTGGATGTGGCAATTCAGCAATAATTACTGAATCCACTCTCTCTGCAGTATTCAACTTATCTTTTTCCTGCAGGATTAAAAGTATGTGAGCATGTGGCAGTCCTCTTTTTTTAAATTCAATTGTATAAACAAAAGCCACACATATTCCAAATAACTGTGCTTTAGTTATATCATGTATTAATGAATTGAGTTTTAGTTTGAATACTCTTGCCGCTAAATCTGGTCGGTCAGAAGTAGTTTTTCTAAGATTCAAATTTTCCTTGATCTCTGGCCATTGTGGATTACATGTGAATGTAATGAATAAATCGTTTTTTTTCCAAAATTTGTGACAATCGCAATGGCATCATTATATCTTTCTCACATATTGCGAGGAGATCCTTGGAAAGTGGATGGCAAAATAATTGCTCTTCCAGCTGGAATGTCTCTGTTGGTAGCCAATTCAGCGACATAAGCCATCAATCCACAATATTGTTCTACTCAAAGCTTATTTTGTTGAAATTTTATAAAATTTAAATTATTTGCTTCGACTTGTAGATAGGAATCAATAATCCATTGTTGTGTGAGTTTGCCCACACATAAAATAGGATTAAAAGAATCCCGAATAGCAGTTTGTGCCACTTTATATTCCAGCATAGAAATATTGCATCTAACACGAACTTTATCATTCGGATAACTTTGCAATTGTAATTTTGTATCTAAAATACAACTTAATATATTTATGTCTATAAAAGGTTGTTCTTCATTGCGTGGATATATTTTAATATGCCTCTGAAAAGGTGGTTCACCATCTTAATTTGTAAAGACCATTGCAACCTCGTTTACTGTTGGTAAATTATACCGTCTTTGATCAGTGCTGCAATCTCTCTTTAACACCATATTTACTCTTGGCATTGTCAATTGATGTCTTTGAGCATGTTGCTGTTGTTCTTTATCAACCTGTGCTAATTGTTTGTATGCTTGACTGTATGGGTTGTTGACCATAATTTTATCCATCTGTTCAAAGACTATGCGCAAACACTGTTTATTTTCTGGAAGCGTCAGCCTTTGTTCAACAGTTTCCATTGTATCTAACTGTGCAAATTTCCTTTGCTTTCCTTCTTGTGGGTGTAAATGTGAAGTGCAGTGGTTAATTTGTCCTTGAACTCTAAAACAGTAAGGACCATGTCCTGGGCCATTTTCTGCTAATGTAGCACCCATTGAAGCAAATGAAATTGCAGTGTTATAAGATCTTATGTTTTTTTTTTAATTGGTATAATTTGGAAATGTTGGATTGCTCATGATACTTTGTAAGTAATCTGGAAATGTGTGTCTTTGTGGAAGTCTTACCTTTCCTTTCAAACAGTAACTAATAAAGTCTCCGTCAGTTGGTCTTTCCTTGAGAAAATGATAGGCCCAACAAAACTGACAAACAACATTGCGTAATCCACAATAATGAGTGTCTACTGTTAGTACTTTACTAAACATATTATCCTGAGCTTCTTCAACATAGATATTACTACGATTTTCTATATCTACATTGGTGTCATGTGTATGAACATTGGTGTCAATAGGCAATATTGGATCATTGGTCAATGTTTCACAGACATGTTTTGTTTACTTTTTCTTTTCTTTGAAGCTCCAGAACACTCACTTTGTGCTTTCTTACTCATTTTTCTTTTATTTAAAAGTCTCTGTCGGTCTTCTTGTCTTAAGCGTTGGGAAGTTTCTGATGACTGTGCATCTCTCCACCTTTTCTTCCTTTCCCTTGCCAATCTTCTTTTGCATTCAATCATGTCTTCTCCCTGTCCGCCATTGTAATCTGTAATTGTAAATACAGGTGTATTTTTTTCTGTACATATTGTTTGTAGCTGCTCTCAATCCAAAGGTAAATAGCATTAATTAAAAAATGCAATGATTTTCAAATCATTTTTAATTTTTCTATTAAACAAATGAAACCATTTTTTTGTTTTTGTTTTATTGGCATACATTAAAAAGCAAAGCACCGCACATATATATATATATATTGATATATATATATATATATATATATATATATATATATATATTATTTTTTGGACTAATGAATTATTAAGTAATTAGTAATTACTAAATGAATATATGTTACTGAATTAATCAATAACTGACATCAATGGTAAACCTAAAAAGTTAATTAAGTTGTCATAAAGAAGGGCAAACAGAAACAGCTATTAGCAAAGTATAGATGTGGCTTAAAATAATGTGCAATTTTCTTCATGATAAAATCAATTTACTTATGAGGTCTAATTTACGTTCTTTAAAAGTTAATTAGGTAAACATATATATATGCCTCCTTTTTTTGTTTTTGTTATTGTAATGGAACAATTAAATACTAAAGACCTCTTTCATTTGCAAGTTGTTCAAAGCAATAGGGCACTATATAAGCACATAGCATATATATATTTTTTAAACCTTAGTTTTGGATAGATGTTCATTAACTAAAATGTTATGTAAAAAAAAAAATGCTATGTCCTTATATAGAGCCCTATTCAATTTTGCAAATTGCAATTGAATGAGTTCCTAAATGAATATAGGTTAATTAATGAATAATTAAATGTCATCAATACAAAACAATAAGGGCATGATGAAATCATATACCTGTGAAATTGCTGTTGATTGCGTAAAAATGCTTGAGAATTCACTCTCTGTCTTCACTCAGGTACAGAGATGAGTAATCTGTGAAATTACATGAAAATAATTTTTAATCATTGTATTCAATTAATTGAAAACAACAAAGTCAGAGGTGCTCATCAGAGAACGAACCAACCTTAATAGGTTAGTTCTATAGCCGTGATAAGCTACTCTAAGAGCAACCTCTTTTAGCTCACTTGTGCCCTTCACAGGGAGAAATCTCCTGTAGTATATCAGTCTGGTCCCACTCAAAAGAGTGACCCAGCCCTGAAATACCAGGCAATTCTACCCCGAACAGGAGAAACAGCAAACCCCAGACGCGTTTCGGCCTTTATGGGCCTCGTCAGTGAGGTGCAGCTGAACTCCCTAAGGCACAGTGAGCAAGGGGTCCACGTCTGGAGTCCCCTATTACCCTTAGGGAGACTAAACCCTAAAGGTAATTTGCATATACAAAACAACAAAGTCAGAGGTGCTCATCAGAGAACGAACCAACCTTAATAGGTTAGTTCTATAGCCATGATAAGCTACTCAGAGTGGCTTATCATGGCTATAGAACTAACTTATTAAGGTTGGTTCGTTCTCTGATGAGCACCTCTGACTTTGTTGTTTTGTATATGCAAATTACCTTTAGGGTTTAGTCTCCCTAAGGGTAATTGGGGACTCCAGACGTGGACCCCTTGCTCACTGTGCCTTAGGGACCTCTGACTTTGTTGTTTTGTATATTCAATTAATTTGTGATTGAATGAGTCTGTGATGATTAATTTGCATAGATGTAAAACATAAATGCATAATCATCAATATATTAATAACTGAAAACATAACATTTTAAATGTAGCACATGTCATAATGTAAGAAAGTGCTTTAAATATTGAAGTGCTTTAAAGGTCCTATCCCTGTCAGGCAATTATAAGCAGTCCATATATTTAAGTGCTTTTTAAAATGTACATCTTTTTTTAAGTCTTACAAGCCCAATTTTTTTTATATCACTATTAATTAATAGTTCCGTAAGCAATGTACATGAATGAGCAGTAAGGCAGATATATAAGTGCATGTTAAAAAAAATTATTACTTTTATTGCAGTATCAAACATTTTTTTTACTAATTCTTAATTAATTCAAATATTATTATACGTTAATTAATCAATAACTGTTATCAATGTAAAAAAAAATATGAATCCTTTTTTGTTCCCTAAGCACATAATTAAATGATATACCTGTCAAGGTGATCTTTATGCTGTTCAAAGGCTGCAAACGTCACTCTCTGTGTTGAGTCAGCTTTAGAGACGATGAAACTGTCAAATAAGATGGAAATAATTTGTAATATTTTGCTTCATCCCTATCAGGCAATCAGCAGCAACACAGATATATTGGCATAGATGCAAAACATAAAAGCATACTCATCAATCTATTGTTAAATAAAACCTTTTTTGTAATGATTACTAATTATTAATCAATTAATATATTAATATACCTTAATTAATAAATAACTGCTATCAATTCCAAATAAAAAGAGTTTAATCCTTTTTTTTTAACCATAAGAACATAATTTAATGATACACCTGTAAAGGTGATCCTTATGCTGTTGAAATGCTGCAAACGTCACTCTCTGTGTTGAGTCAGCTGCAGGGAAGCTGAAACTGTCAAATAAGAGGGAAATCCTTTGTACTATTTACCTTCATCCCTATCAGGCAATCAGCAGCAACACAGATATATTGGCATAGATGCAAAACATAAAAGCTTACTCATCAATCTATTTTTAAATAAAACCATTTTTTTGGTAATGATTACTAATTATTAATTAATTAATATATTAATATACGTTAATTAATCAAGAACTGTCATCAATTCCAAATAAAAAGACTTTAATCCTTTTTTTTACCATAAGAACATAATTTAATGATATACCTGTAAAGGAGATCTTTATGCTGTTGAAAGGCTGCAAACGTCACTCTCTGTGTTGAGTCAGCTGCAGCGACGCTGAAACTGTCAAATAAGAGGGAAATCATTTGTAATATTTGGATTCATTCCTATGAGGCAATCAGCATCACCACGGATGTGTCAGTGCATATTAAAATATACATATTGTTTGTGGTCCTTTATTATTTATTTGTTTGGTAATATTACTAATTAATAATTAATAATTTAATGTACAGTAATAATCAAGTAGTCACTGACTAAATGTATTCTTAAGAGCTAAGCATTAATATATTACTAAACTAAAGGCATTGTAAAATATAGAATATTTGTTGTTCATAATGATTACTAATGATTAATTAATAAAATAATGTACATTAATAATTCATTTTTTTTGCCTTAATGTATTAATAAACTTTAACAATTAAAAAAAAAAAAATCTTATTGATTACTAATTACTAATTAATAAATGAAAGTACCTTATTAATTAATTATTCAATTAATTAATATATTACAAACAGCGAAGCATGAAAGTATTGCTAAACTAAAGCAAGCGTAAATTCTAACTTTGTTGCTAAATTTGTTTAAGTAATCCTATTTTTTTATTAATAATGAATGAATTAATTATTTATTAATGATTATTAATATATTTTACCTTTTTGTATTTAATATTCAGCAATCAGTATCCTGAAGAGCTAACAATCTCTTTGGATTTTCCATCAGCAGAAAATGTCCACTCAGACTGTTATCACCTGAGGAGAAAGTGTCAGTTCTGTGACAAGTGTGCCCTATATATAGGCTGAGTGCGCGATACAAAACCGTTGGTTTAGGCGGGAAATCCGCCATTTCACAATCTTAATGTGTGTTTTTTTAAAGTTATCATTGTAAAATGGCGACATTAGTCTATGTTTTACGTGTTTCGCGATCATTTTCCTTCCTTTCTATTAGTATTTTTCTACCTTGTACGCAGCTGGTTGAGTTTTGCGCAGTTTGGGGTCATGTAGCCTCGTTTTAATTTTTTCGGCCGCCATTTTTTTATAAGTTGTGCGTCTTATATTTTGTCTTTCTAAGTCCCACATTCGTCAACTATTTGCACCCTAAGGCGAACCTGAACTGGCTTTGAGAGGCTCGCAGTCAATGAGCGCCTTTAGCGCTCATTGCCTAAGTGCTATGCGTTTTAGTGTTTTAATGGCTCGCCTCGCTTTGCGAGGCTTGCCTAAGTGCTCCGAGTAAACAGCTCGTGGCGATGAGCGCCTACGCCTAAGTGCTCCGCCTTTGGCGCTCATCGTCTAAGTGCTCCAAGTTTAACAGCTCGCCTCGCTATGCCAGGCTTGCCGGCGATGATCATCGCTAAGTTGTACGCACCACGCAAAGTGTTACGACGTCTCGTAGTTCGACAATTATAATATGTGATAATGTAATGGTGGCCACACAAACAGCCTTATTAAATTGCAATTCAGTAAATTTAAAAGGGCTCTATTTAAGCACACAGCACAGCATATTTTTTTTACAAAAGTTTTTAGTTAGTGAAGGCCTTGCTTTTTGTTAGAAGTTCACACACTAAAAACTTCTGTAAAAAAAATATGCTGTGTGCTTAATTAGAGCCCTTTTAAATTTACTGAATCGCAATTTAATAAGGCTGAAAATATTGACACTATGGGCCCAATTTGGACATTTGTACTCACTTTTGTTGCCAACGGTTTAGACATTAATGGCTGTGTGTTGAGTTATTTTGAGAGGACAACAAATTTACACGCTGTACACTTACTACTTTACATTGTAGCAGAGTATCATTTCTTTAGTGTTGTCACATGAAAAGATATAATAATATATTTACAAAAATGTGAGGGGTGTACTCACTTTTGTGAGATACTGTATATATATATATATATTTATATATATATATATATATATATATATATATATATATATATATATATATATTGTGATGAGTGCCCCTTAGAGATCGTGTAGAGGTGTAGTGGAGTGCAGACGAGCAAGGACAGTGTAAACCTTAAATAGCTCACACAGATATATGGTGTGAGAGACCCTGAGAAGAGAGGGTTCTGTGTGGCCTGGAATATACAGACAGCTGGATTGAGAGACACAAAGAAGAGAGTGTTCGGTGTGGCCTGTACCATGTTATGGGACTGTTTTGTTGGACTAAAGTCTGCTTGGGAGCAGTGAATCCTGCAGTTGGATATTTAAACAAGCTGCAGTCTGGAAGTGTTTTTTTGGTTGCTAAGACCCCGACGGTGTTCGCCCAGGAAGGGCAGAGTCCCAGAGAGGCCTTGGACTACAGTTTCACAGTGAGTAACTGGAAGATGCCAGTATTTTGGACTATTCATTTGATTATTGTGTTTGCTGGCTGTTACTCATTAATAAAGTAATTAACTATTTAAAAGCCTCCGGTGCTTTCCTCCTTTAGGAGAGTTGGTTAATACAGGGCCCTGGACCTGCTAGCGGCAGTGTCTTTTCACAGTGGTGGCAGTGGTGGGATGTTCTTTTGTCTGTGTTTAAGAAGACAACCCACAGTATATTATGGAGGACTTATTAAAGGCTGTAAAGCAGGCTACAGCTGCTCAACAAGAGAGCAACAGAAACTTGGCAATCCAGTTAGCTCAGAACTAAGCTACCTTGGAGAAACAAATAGAAGATGCTGCCAGGGTTAGAACCAGTGAAATCCTGCTAGAGATGACTGAGGATGATGATGTGGAAATATACCTCACAATTTTTGAGAGAACTTCCACTAGGGAGGCGTGGCACAAAAGGCACTAGGTTAGTATAATTGCCCCTTACTTGTCTGGTGAAGCTCAGAAAGCTTACAAGTGCATGATTGAAGAAAAGAAAATGAATTATGATAATCTAAAAGCAGAAATCCTTGACAGATTTGGTGTTACCAGGAGTGTCAGAGCACAGAGATTCTACCCCCAAAGAGAGCCTGCGTTGTTGTGCCCAGGAAAATCTACTGAACAGAGGGGAATTTTCACAGTCTAGACATGAACCTTCCTGTCTTCAGGATAAATATAACCATGATTGAAGATGGAATCCTAAGGAACAGCATGTTCATCTCTACCTCAGGTCAGGGTACAGGTCCCCTGTCAGGGGGTTGAGGAGGTACTCCCAGAAAGACCAGAAGGCTTATGATACAGCTAACACAAAGGTCCCAGTAGTGCAACAAGCTGGCCAGAGAATTGCTCCTAAATTGCAACCACATGAGAATGGTGTAACTGAAATAACAAATGAACCGAACTGCAAGTAGAGATTTTCATCACAATATTATGGAAACACCCTTGGAGATCTGCTTTGAGAAGTCATTTGATGCTAGAGACTGCTGAGATTGATTGAGATGGTGAAAAAGGAGCCACCATCCCTGAGAGGACATAAGGAGCAGAATATGGTGATGTGTCCTTATAAAATTGTAAAGTATCCCTAGAACGCTCTGTCTACAGTTGTGATAAAACAAAGAGCTATGGATAAGGAGAAACAAGCCGGGGAACAAGTAAAGCAAGAAGTACAGATGAACTCTATACCAGTGGGATGGAAATGGAAGACAGAGAAGTTGCTACTAAAATGAAGGGTATCAGGATGAAACCTGAATTTGAGGACAACAGAGTGTCCTACAGGAAGAAGACACTGATGTCGCTTTGGAATCAAAGGAAGAGTCCTCCCATGCATAAGATGAGTGAGAAGTTTGAGGAGCAAACAAAAAAATTACGAGACACAAAATAGGATAGAATGTATGGTAACAGAACAACGTCTCTACTGGGAGCAGGAAAGACGAACGAGGCATAGCCAAGTAGACAATCTAAGCACTCCGCTGCAAGATACAGAGAGTAAAACAGCTCTGATAGCAAATAAGTTGCTGATGAAAAGGTTACAAGAACAGAGGATGACTGATCCCTCTGATATGGAGAGTGATGCATGTCCAGAAGAGACTAACACTGGCCTCCAGGACTTGTGCACATACGAAGCTGCATGGAATGCGGAGCCACGTCTACAGGAAGCTCAAATGCGAAGCATGGAGCAGGAGCTTGTATAGGAGAAACAGAGGGCTAAATAAAGAATGGCTGAGTCGTATTCAGGGAGAACCTGATGCAAAAGACAAAAAATTGTTGAGCCGAACATGCAGCAGAAAATCCAGCGTATGCAGAGTGTACTGAATTTGAAACAAGTAAATGAGGAGAAGCTGCAGCTTAAGGCAGCAAAGAAAAATGAAAAGCTGGAAGCTTGGAGTGCAAAGCAAGTAGAGAAGCAACTAAAAGAGAAATAAATATCAATGAAAGCTGAAGATGCTGAAAGCACAAGTTTTTTTTCAGAAACCCAAAATTCTAAAGGATTCTAAGATGTGTACTAGCCAATCGGTTGAGTGTAAGCCGGAAGTTGCTGAACAGATGGAAACATTCCAGCAAAACCAAAAGTCTGAGAGATCCTTCCTAGAAGAGAGAGTCGCAGACTTTGCAGGGTCGGAAGCACAGTGGTACAGAGCATGCCTGCTGTGAATAGAAAGATGAGGTGCAGATCCAAGAGCAAGTAGCAGCCTTGAGAGGGGACCTGCCTTCGGAGTCTATGAAGGATGCTGCAACCTGGAACTGACACAGCGTTTTACAGCCTGCTGAAGAAAGATATCAGAAACTTCTATTTTCGATGATTTACCACCAGGGAATGGACTGTATAGTGAAATCTATTTAATCACTAAATTCAGTGGTGTACCTAGGGGGTGGTGCAGGGGGCATAGTGGCCCAAACATCATCTCCTTTATGTGCCTTCCCACAGGATCCTTCCCACCATCTTGTCTCTCTCCTTCTCCCTAGTCTCTCCCCTGTCTCTTACCTCTGTGTACCGGGGCTTGGGTGATGGCTCCTCCCACTGCTCTCATCTGACCTGGAAGAGGAAGAGCTGGCAGGGAAAGGAGGCATCACCCAAGCTCATACACAGAGGTAAAAGACAGGGGAGAGGTGGAGAGAAACAAGGGGAAGGAAGGGGAAGGAGGTGGAAGATAAATAAGGGGGAAGAGGGGGAGAGAAACAAGGGGTGGAGAGAAACAAGAGGTGGAGAGAAACAAGGGGGAGAGAGACAAGGGGGAGGGGGAGAGAAGCAAGGGTGAGAGAAACAAGGGGAGAGAGACAAGGGAGGGGAAGAAACAAGGGGAAGAAAAACAAGGGGGATGAGGGTATAGAAAAGCAAGGTGGAGAGAGACAAAGTGCAGTGAAAGACAAGGGGAAAGGGGAGAGACAAGGGGAGAGACAAGGGAGAAGGGGAGAGACAAGGGTGGGGGGAGTCAATGGGGCAGGGAGAGACAAGGGGGAAGGGGAGAGACAACGGGGGGGGGTGCAGAAGGGAGAGACAGAAGGAGGGAGAGGCAGAAGGGAGAGATAGAGAAAGGAGAAAGCAGAGGAGGAGGAGAAGGGAGAGGCAGATGGGAGAGAGGGAGAAGAGAGAGCAGGGAGAGGGAGAGAATGGAGAGGTAAAGAGAGAAGTGAGTACAGGAGAAATGGTAGGAAGAGAGTGAAGGGGGAGAGAGAGAAGGGAAAGACGAAGGGGGAGAGGGAGAGCGTGAGTGAAGGGAGAGGCTGCACATTGGCTCTTACAAGCACAGGCTGCACTTTGGTTCTTATAGACACTGGCTGCACCTTGACCCTTTCAGGCACAGAGTGCTCTTCATTTCCTGGAGAGACAGGATGCGGGGTGTGGCGAGCGAGTCGAGTGCCAAGCCCAATTTTCAAAACTAAGTGAGACGCATCGAATACTGAAAATGATGAAAACCGGAGCTACCGTGTACAGAGGCACCACTGAATATATATATATATATATATATATATATATATATATATATATTTATATACAGTATATATATACACACACACAAACAAATTAATGAAAAATGTTCGCACCTGGGGGGTAGGGAGGTGACAAACTCGGGGACAGCCCCAGGCAGAAAAAACACTAGCTACGCCACTGACTGAAGTACAAACAGTCCTGATCAAGGGTCCCTGGGGGAGGGCACTCGGAGAGACGATCGGGCCGGTGATATTTGGATGGTAATGAAGAGAACAAAAATGATGCTGCTGAGAAACCTAACGAGAGAGCATTGAAGACTTTGCAGAAAGGGCTGAAGAAGGGAGCTCAGCAAGCTCAAAGTGTCACAGTGTTTGACAAAGAATACTACAGATTGGTAGCAGAGTGTCAGATGCTATTTGAGCAAGACACAAACCTCCATCTGGGTGAACTGGAGGAGCAATGGAGTGTTGAGAAAGAGTTAGCGAGAGAAGAAAAAGCCAAAAAGCATAAAATGGAGATGGTGGAGCTAAAGATTGAAAGTGAGAACAGAGATGTCACAGTACTGGTTGCGGCGCAGAAGATTCACAGAGCACAAGTAAATCAAGAGGCCGCGATCACTAGTAGATCACAGGAATTACAGAAGAGGCACTGTGATCATAAGGTTTTACCCCAAGGTTTCTCAGGAAGGCCTTCTGAGTTAAGAGCCCAGGACTGCCCCAAAATGGCCCGGAAACAGAAGGTTGGAGGCTTTCCGAAATTCTTTGGAGACTTGTACAACATGACTTCTAGAGCAGATGTTTGTGCATTATTTCAAAGTCACAGATACAACAAATCGGTTGATTTTTGGAGAATTGTCGTTGAAAACATTCAGAAAGAATGTAAAGAATCAATAGTGTAGTGTTTGACCGAGATGACCCTGCAAATAAATTAGAATGTAAAGACCTAAAGTACAAAGATTCAGAGATGACGATGTGGTCAAAGGATGAATTTTTTTACAAAGAAAAGGCCACACCTGCTGATAATGACAGCCTACAATTAAAAAACAAAAAGATAATGATGTCAACTGCAAGCTTCTCGGGGGTGATGTTGAGAAAGATGCTTTAGGGTAAAATAAATGAGACAACTGAAAATGCAGTAGCTTTGGCAAATATGAGGAAGTCTTACTGGTGCCTAAGTGACAGAAAAGTTAATTGAGCTGGCAGTCGGCCTGGTATAGAGGTTGAGTTGGCTCGCATACAGGGCCTCTCTGCGTGGTCGCTCAACCCCATGGTGTTGAGCTGGGGGGGGGGGGGGGGGGGGAAATGAGACTGTATTTTTTTGGTTGCCAAGATCCTGACGGTGTTCATCCAGGAAGGGCAGAGTCCCAGAGAGGCCTTGGACTACAGTTTCACAGTGAGTAATTGGAAGAAGCCAGTATTTTTGACTGTTGATCTGACTATTATGCTGGCTGTTTCTCATTAATAAATTAATAAACTATGAAAAAGCCTTTGTTAGAAGAGTTGGTTAATACAGGGCACTGGACCTGCCTTGTCACAATGTATACAGTATATATTCAATAGTGTAGTGTTTGACCGAGATGACCCTGCAAATAAATTAGAATGTAAAGACCTAAAGTACAAAGATTCAGAGATGACGATGTGGTCGAAGGATGAATTTTTTTACAAAGAAAAGGTCACACCTGCTGATAATGACAGCCTACAATTAATAAACAGAAAGATAATGATGTCAACTGCAAGCTTCTCGGGGGTGATGTTGAGAAAGATGCTTTAGGGAAAATAAAGGAGACAACTGAAAAAGCAGTAGCTTTGGCAAATATGAGGAAGTCTTACTGGTGCCTAAGTGACAGGAAAGTTAATTGAGCTGGCAGTCGGCCTGGTATAGAGGTTGCGTTGGCTCGCATACAGGGCCTCTCTGCGTGGTCGCTCAACCCCATGGTGTTGAGCTGGGGGGGGGGGGGGGGGGGAGATGAGACTGTATTTTTTTGGTTGCCAAGATCCTGACGGTGTTCACCCAGGAAGGGCAGAGTCCCAGAGAGGCCTTGGACTACAGTTTCACAGTGAGTAATTGGAAGAAGCCAGTATTTTTGACGGTTCATCTGACTATTATGCTGGCTGTTTCTCATTAATAAATTAATTAACTATGTAAAAGCCTTTGTTAGAAGAGTTGGTTAATACTGGACCTGCCTTTTCACAATGTATACAGTATATATATATATATATATATATATATATATATACTGTGTATATATATATATATATATATATATATATATATATATATATATATATATATATATATATAAACTAGTAAAAAAAAGGAAAAAAAAAATATATCTTTCTAATAGCAGGAGTATAAAGAGAAACAACACCTAGGTACAATGACCAAGAGTGTCTCCATACAATAATGGTGGACTGTACAGTATATATATATATATATATATATATATATACACACACACAATGCATTAGAGCATTTGTTTCTAGACAATGTGGTTTCCTGAAATGTATTATCCTCTTGAGTACTGAGTTGTGTGTTACTCTTGATGTTGTATAATAAAACAGACATAATAATACAATATCATATTTTCGGATTACACATATGTTGATATTGGATTGTTAAGTATGCAATATCATTGAAATGTCATAATTTTTAGTTGTTTTGTGGTGCTTTACTGTAACTGCAGCACTCAGCAATGGTTTTGAAACCATTTGCAAGTAATCTTTGGTACCCGTAAAAATCTCTGTCAGATTTTTGCAGTTACGGCACTGCCCTGGTTTGCAAATGATCCATAAAATCTTATTAGTATAGGGTTTTGGTGTAAAAGTTTAACGGAGTACCTTGTAATCTTTTAGCAGTGCAAAAATGAATGGGGATAGGTGCCATGCTTTTTGGGTTTGTCATGCCGTAGTCACTCATAGCAGTTCTCTCAGAATGTTCTGCCTATCTAAACCGATGTGTATATGCGTAGATTGAAGTGAGTTATTCCTTCTATATTTGCTCTCAGTCTTTGCTTATCCCAAGACTTTGAATCTAGCTTTATCAGTATTTCAGAATACTTTATCAAGAGGTCAATACCAATACACCACATGTTGTTTATGAAAGAAAAAAAAAAGTTGTCAATAATGCAGAACATATGTTGGTTGTTAGGAGAGAAAGCCCCAACAATATGCCAAATAAAAACAGGAAGGGGTAAAGACAGTGAATTCAGGAGTTATAAGAAGAGCAGATTATAACTGTAAGCAAGGTTGTTAAGGAGAATGAAAAGTAAGAGAGTAAGAATAAAAGTTAAAAGGACGACTACAGTTCAAGAAAAAAAAATCACTTACCAGACTCACAATATAAGCAGCTGTATAAGCTATGGAAAAAAAAACAGTTAAAGGGAAATCTGAATTTTTGAAGACTCTGTTTATGAGTATAGGAATACATTTCATGTTTGTTAGATCACATCCTGACAGCTGTGTGTTCATAGGAGGGAGAAGTGTGGGAGGAAGGAATCGGCAGAAGTCTAGAGCCTTTGTGTAATATTTGGATAAGAGTAAAATTGACACCACACCAATTTTTCTAACTAGCCCAGAAGCAGACTTGTTGTTCAATGAAACCACAGCTCTCCAGAAATGTAAATGCTTATCTCTCACACACACAACCAGTGTATCATGGATACATCCAGGGTCCAGGGTGTGCATGACAATGTATTTGTTTCTAATTAATAACTGGTTGTATGAATTTCCTGATTAATTATGCTCTTAGACATATTTTTTTGTCATTGGTCAGTGGTCTTTTAAAGAAGAAAATATAGGAGCATGAACATATAATAAGGTGATAAATAAGTGAGGTAATCAACAGTATTTGGCTGAGGGGTATGGAGGTGGGGGTAGCCCCAGTACTTCACTACTGGAATTAAGGTTACTGGAGTGGTGAAATGTATCTGGGTACATCAAGCACCCACATGCAAAACACATTCAAGTCAACAGACATTTGGGTTACAGTACAGATGTGCCTCACATTAACTAGTGTGCTATATGTGTGAGATAAGGACTTCCAATTAACATTTTTTCCAGAAAATAGGTCAATGACCTTCAATCATGATCCAAACATAACATATCATAAACAATGGTAAACCATAGAAAATCCATATTATTTTTAATAATGTTTTCTATAATATCCAAGACAGAAGAACATGAATAAATCCATTTATCCAAAATGCTGGGTCCTTTCTACTTCTGAAGAGGGATCTTGTCATCTTGATGCACCTGGATTTGTTGACAGGAAGAGCCAGTTCCAGTAAGAACTTAAAAATAAAACTTGGTTATGTAAAACTATTGTAATAACACATAAGAGTACACACTTACATTTCACATAAAGCAAGTATTGAAATGCTTGCCATAAAATGTCATAGGCATAGTTAATCCTTATAAGCAATATATCTTAAGTTCTGAGCACATATGCCCAAATTATCCACAGTTTTCCAAATATATTTGTGACACTTTTTGCTTGAATCTATAGTAAGTATTGTCTGGGTCACAGCA
This sequence comes from Discoglossus pictus, assembly GCA_027410445.1. Classification (NCBI taxonomy): domain Eukaryota; kingdom Metazoa; phylum Chordata; class Amphibia; order Anura; family Alytidae; genus Discoglossus; species Discoglossus pictus. Next base: position 169,092,920 of record CM050167.1, on the reverse strand, counting down.
TTGGTATGCATCCAAATCTTGTGCCATACACATTGAGATGTTTTCCACTGGTTGTTCCAATTGTGATTCAGCAAATGTAGACATCTGAGGCTTCATTATGATGATTTTCAATGAAGTATAAGTATTGTAATAATATAAAGATGTCCACGTCTCCATAGAAGTAAAGTGAATGAGGAATAGATTAGTACTTGCTGATCTGGTTTGCCTAACAATGATCCAACATAAAAATATTAACTTTAGATTATAACTTCATCAATTAAGTACGGTATATCATTCTGATGAGATGACTGATCTCTGCCAATTCAGACACAAGTGCAAGTGGCGAGTGCAAAAGGAGAACAGATCTGTGAAGATGTGGAATTCAGGGCAAGCGCCAGATTTCATGAATGGCGAGTATGACTATTTTTCAGCTGCTGGTGTATTGGTGTATAGTAATGAAAGGGTGGCATGCAAGGCAGGACATGAATGTTGAGCATTTATGTTGAACAAAATGATAGTTATGCATGATCTTGGTCTTTGTAAAGATATTACCAGGACCCATTTAACAACTTCTTATAAGAATTAAGGATTTATACATTTTACACCACTCAGGGAGCAAGGAAAGGTTTACAACACCTTCTGCACTAATGTTTTTAAGGGAGCAGGAACACTAGGGTCAGACCATCCAGCATGAGTCTAATAAAGCTAGACCCAGGAACATAGGATATGAAGGTTAGTGGGAATATATATGTACTTGCCTTAGGATTAAAGTATTATTTGTCCAAACACTCCCCTGTGTGGAGGTAGAGGCAAAAATAAACACTGACTTTGTGATTCCTTACTTCTAAAATGTATATAAACTGGGTGTGGAGATATAATAAAGTGAAATTTGTTAGGTTAGTATACACAACGTAGTCTATATTTCTTTGCCATTTTTAGAAGTCTATTATTTGGTTTCCTCTGCAGAGAGCTACCCATCACTGTAGCTAGCCAAGATCCAGTAGAAACATTTCCTGCAAAGAGTTTGTGTTATGCTATAGAGCTGTCAGTCCTTATCAGCTCATATCATAACAGTCTCATTCCCATCCATCTAGCAGATTCCTTAATAAACAAAACTTTTAAGAGTGATTGTGGTTAGTTGGTGAGCCTGGGAAGGCTAACCTCATACTTCTCCTGTAGTATCTGGTACAAGAATATCTGAGTAGTGGGCTTATGATTACATATATAAATATATTAATCGCCCATGTCAAACATGAAAAGAAATTGCCTTTTTGAAAATATCAAATCTAAAGAGACTGCTCCTGTAGTTATCAAATAAATGTTAATTGTGGATTTTTACCATTATAAAATATTGACATATTATATAAATATCAGACGTCAGTGAAAATGGCAGTGGGTGTTTTTATAAGTTCATTAAAGGGCCACTGAAATGTCCTAATAAGAGGAGTTTTAATTACACATTGATCATTTTCATGATCAAGTTTCTCACTTAATGATTTACAATATTATTAAATTCACTTTCATCTTCCAGTTCAATGACTCCACTCTAATAATGTCACCTAAGAGCAGTGTTTTCCCCAGCCAGATTTGGGGGGCGCTCTGTCTGCCTGGTTTGAGGCACCTCCTGGCTTGAGGGGCAGATAACCCACAGACACACCTTGTACTGTTCCTTCATGGCTGGCATATATTTATGTTGATAACACTGTAGGGGGAAAGAGAGGGTTTGGCTGAGAGATCAATCTAAAGAGCTTTAAGAATAATCTGATTAGATAATAGGTCAAACAATCATTCATAGGCTGTACCAACAGCCAAAGTTCTTTGTCAATGGAAATCAATTTATCTGAATTTAAACTGATGTCAGTCTACTATCATTCACTTAAAAGAGCAGGTATTAAACATTACAAAAAGGTGCTCTTTGTATGGAAAATTAGTTGACAAGGTAAAAAAAAAGTGTTTTGAATATAGATAGATCACAATATATAATCAGTGAGAGGTTTATTAAAATCCTTTTAAATGATTGGATGACAATCAATTTGAAAACATTCTGTATTCTTACATAGGTATTAGATTATACCATACAGGATTTTATAACAGAAGTGATTAAAATAATTCATCAAATCAATCAGTTTGTTTTGATAGAATGGACCCAAGTAGTTGTTCAATGACGGATTGGGATTCATGTCCGGACCATGACCCCTGAAACTTTATTTCAAGTTGTACACACCCCATCAATTGTAATAGAAGATTGTATCTGGACTATTTCAATTCTGTTATAAAATGTAATAGAGGGACATGCCTATACTTTCCCCAATCTGAAGTTAGCAAGAAGCCCATTGTCTGGATAGGACTGCCTCTTAGATTGTGTTGAAGTAATCCCTCTTGTCTTCTTTTTAGGAAGAATTTATAGTAAAGATAGATTTAGAGAATAATCACAGAGAAAAGACAAAGGGGCAGAATTTTATGCCAGAGAGTTACAGACAGAAAAGCGCTTTGTCTTAATAGATGGACTCTTTCCTTTTCATCCACTCCCAGTCACAGGGCTCACTTCCACCAATTGCAATAGCCTCCTGTCATATTTGTATGTATATACATAATTAAGATATGTCAATAAAATGGTGTATAAACATATTTCTGTCTGCTAGGGAGCAAACTTGCTCCATGGTCCAACTAAGAATTATTCTTTGAGCCAAATTGTTTTCAAGGGTTTGAATAAGCCTTTGTTGCTCTATCAGCACCTGTTTTGACAGCCGTGGTTAAAACAACAAAGAATTGAATATACAGTATGTGCGTAAGTGTGGCCATTATCTTTCTTGAGACAGTTCTATGTTCTTTTCTCAAGGCCTTCTTAGCCATCTAAAATTATTTTGCCTTGGCTCAAATCCAGCTTGATGGAACATTTAGTAGGCTCAGAAATATTGGTGTTTAAAAGGAAAATGATTAACCCTGCATCTGGAAAATGACCACACAATGACTATGTATGTGTTTATAGTGGTGGTAACAAAACCAACAGACAGTAAAATAAAGCAGACAATATATATGATCTTTTTTATCTACAAATGGCTACATTTTATTTTCAGGTTGCCATTTTTATACCAGATAAAACAATAAGATGGGGCATTTGCAAGGAGTAACTTCAGCTGCATAGGTTCACATATCTTAAAGAAATATTCTAAAGAGTAACAAGTGGCATTATACAGGAATTGCAATACAGCATTGGTTCTAATGATTTATCCATCTATACAACTCAGACGTCAACATATTGAAGAGATGGCTGTGACATCATACTAATGCATGTCTCCTATTTTTCCAAACTGGTATTCTGTCTGCCTGAATGACTTCTCTGATTTGTGTCTGATACATACCGTTAATTTGCCTTCTTAAACCAACGGTATGTTTTGGTATTCTGTCATCACCAGAATATTTTCCTTCCAAGTCTCATCTTTCGAGGTGCACACTATCCCCTTCTTTTCCCGCAACTCTCTGCGTGTTGCTGTGATCTATCGATGGCTGGTGTTTTACATCTTATCAACAAAAATGTAATATGTAGTGTATCCTTCTCTAGTACCTCTTCTTCTCCGATCTAACTGTTGGTGTACCCCAAAGTACACTAAACATTCGATTTTCTAGATGGTATTAAAACCTAGAGATCTGTATCATAGCTGCCAAAAAAGTGGAGAATTTGGATTTGAGGAGGAAGGTCAACTGTATCAGAAAGTACCAGGACGATTATAGGTGAGCAGGTCATTAGTGTCTTTTGTGAGAATTTTCTATGTGGAGTATTGTGGCTCAACTAGAGGGACTTGAGAAGAAAGTTGGAGGAAAGAAATTGTGTTAAGTGGTTATAGACTAGGCTCTCGAGTAGTATTGAAGCCAAGGGAAGTATAGGCGGGATGGGTGAGCTTTGATGGAATAAGAGCAAGTTGTAAGTTGAGAGGTTGATAGAAGACCAGAGTCTTCATCCTCAGTTACAGGGTCAAAGAAGACCAATGTATATGTCAGATTGAGAGATGGGCAAAGACTGGGAATTAGATTCTTGCTGAGAGTAGTGCGTATCTCAGTCACATCAAAAGGAGAGTTATTTGGAGTTGTTATCAATTTTATTTTTAAAGTGGCTGGCAAAGTTTTCCTCTATCAGACAGGAAGGGGTAGGAGATGGTCAGAGAAGAGTGTTGAATTTAAAGTAAAGTATTTTTTATTAAAAAAAAGTCTACATACATCAAATCAACATCACATATAAACAAGTAAAATAACATGATTTGTTAATTCAAAGTGTTCCAGAACATTTCTCAAGGAAAAAAAGAGTAAAAGATCCAAGACCAAACCTGACAAATGTCACAAGAAAAATTCATGGCATCCTTAATCTTCCCATACATATATGAAAAGAAGAGTTATTCCAGAATATATGAATCATATCTGCTAATTAGAAGCATGTATACATTGTATCTGGGGTTAGGTATGTGCAATGTAGTATCTTGATTGATATATGTAAACAAATTACTAGTTAGATTCATTCAGACCTTGGGCCAAGAGTCTGACTCCAATTTGGTCACATATTTATAGGTGTGTCCGAGCAGTGAACTGTTGAATGGGTTATAGTGGTTAGTGAAGTGGTTAGAGATCTCCCAGAACCCCCTTTGCAATGTGGCAGAGGAGGTGTATCTGGGTAATCCAGGTATCTTGTAAAGGGAATGAATATTTGAAGTCAGTATAATTTGATAACACTCAAAATGTTATTGTTGAGGTAGGTTATGTTGATACCTTAGATCTGAATATGATAGGAATATATTAGATCTGAATATGATAGGAATATATTTTGAGTAGTCCAATGTTGTCATTTTGTTATATCTTAAGGCCTCCACTGAGACAAGGAATACTGAGAAAATGTTCTTGTACATTTAGTTTGGCAAAGTATTGAGGACAAGGAGTGCATCCCTTATATCAAGGGATTATATCTGTTAAACCAGACAGAGTATGGTTGTAATAGGTCTAGCAGAAAGAGGCAACACAGATATTGGTTGTGGAAGCCATAATATTGTATCCGAAGAATACAGTTTCAGTTTTAAGTCCACATTTTCTTTTAGAATTAAATCTTTTTATTAAAGACAAGGTTGCAACAATTTCAGTCCACATTTTTGAATATGATGTAAATTTTCAGACAGGACTTCACAAGGATTTAATGTAATGGATATTTCAGTCAGAGTATTACATTACATGGATCTGGAATAAATCTTCATAGTATTATAGTTTTGGGAATATAGGACACAAGTAGTTCTAAAAATTCACTTAATATCTCTTCAGGTGCGTCAAAACACCATTTTCAGTAAACAAACGGAGCTATACAGAATCCCAACCAAAGTCAATAATGGTGAAGATCAAGAAGCACCACTCTGGCTGCAATACTATACAGGGGCCTTTCATGATTTGGAAAACTGTGGTATGATATTGGTTCCTGCAATGCTAGTGTGTATGATCATGGCACTGGTGTTTTCCTAATCACAGAAGATAGATCTAGAGTATAATAAAAAATTTCAAAATATGTGGTTATGGACTAGCAGTAGGCATGAACCATGATCGTGATCAAGGGTAAACCATGGAGTGGAAAAAGCAGCAGAATGAAAAGTCTGAATAGCTCATGTAAACAGCAAGTTGGTCCCGAAGAACAGAAAATAGCTAGTCCACAGAAACTAGAGTAAATAAATAGGGGTTTACACAAAGTTGCCAATACTTGTCTGTAACGAGACAAATAACTCTAATTTACTTGGCCTCTGCATAACAAAGATCTGAAATTGTTTATAACCTGGAGAGCTAAAGTTGCAGATTGAAACCTGACCAACTCGAAGACAGCTTCTATACATGGAGTTTACAAACTTGCTGTGGAACACAAGGATGAGTTGTGATGTACCAACACTCTCCACAAGGCCATTATTCTTTTTAACTGCCAAGTAGACATAGCGTCACAATACATGCTTGTCTTTCGCACTGTTCTTTAAAGAGAAACCAAGTCTCTTGAGCAATATTATAATGTGTCTTGGCTGCGAATGCTGGACCTGCATGCTAACCTAAGAGCAATGAGCTTCAAAGTGCTGCTAGACAAGTAAACAAGCCAAATTGCTTTGTTGTTGGAGGCTGGGCATACTAAAAGATCCACCTCAATGAGCTTATTTGCATGTTCACAAAGGATTTGCATATTCATTCTTTTTTCATATGTAGAAACATGATATCCCATGATTCTTTCTAGTCTAATCTCCTCCTGCAGAGGTTTTAGACTCAAATTCTGAATCTCCAGGAGGATTTGATGAATCATGTTACTAAACAATTTATCTCACAATATAAAAAAGGTAAAGTATTGTCTTCAGTATTTATCTATTTAAATCACAACGGAAGTGTCATACACTCTTTTGAATCGCTAGATAATGTGCAACATGTTTTTAATTCTTAACTACTGCATCCACTTTTGCATTAATGGTGTAGGCTATTTGTTCTTTGTTCCTCTAAGGATTAGAAATCTGAGTAGAGTGACAGATAATAGCATTAAAATAATTCTGTGGAAGAATAAGGCCACAGAAGATAACACTACAGACAGACTAGCAGTCTAAGATGGATTCCTTCATGACATAAATCGGTCACCAAAGATTTTTTCTAAGAATGTGTTTATGTTCCTGTTTTTTTTTATACCTGCTAGTGTTATTTTGTTACTACTTACATAAATTCACATTTGTTGTCTGGAAGCCATTGAAGTTATTGGGCAGTCGTCTGATTATGCACATTGTGCTTGAGCTCTCATTTGTGTGAATTATTCCACCATTATTTTTTATATTAACAATATACTGCACAATTTTATGTCTTTTAGTCTTCTCTTTCATGTTTTATATCGTGCTACTTAATCTAATCCAGTGAATTAAAATTCCAGCAAGAGGCAAGCACCACCAAATGCAAACATTTTAATATTGAAGACAGGGAACCTTCCACGACCTCTATATTGGTCATTAATCTGTTCATGAGGGATGGATACTGAATCGGATGAATATAGAACCATTTTTTCCCCAGAGGAATTAACTAAAATTGGAATAATTGGTTCCCAGTCCCGGAACAGATACACAAATACATAAAAATGTAACCAGAACTTTATCTTTACTGATGAGCAATGATAGCAGAAACTAATGATGAGCAAAGGAATCATTGTTTAGGAGGGGAGTCACCTTCTATTAAAACATCAGGTAACTCCAATTATGGCAAAAAAACACAATATCAACACATGACAAAAGGAAAAGCCCTGTCTGAGCTTAAAATCTTGAGGACTTTATTAATTTTTCCCAAACCACCTTCCAAAATTGAAAACTCGCAGACTTACAATCTAAAGTGAATGGAAGAGTCAGAAACGTGGACAGGAATATAATTTTTGGATTTGAATAGGCCAGAAAAAGATAGAGAGATAGAGAGAGTGACGTTAAAAAGAGCATGGGAGGAGGAGATATGTGAGGAGAGTCAGGAGTTAATTATTCTGTGTCTGTAGCAGTTGTGGGAAATGCAGGTGATATAAGAACACACATTAAAAGGTGAATGGGTGTGGAGTTGGAAGCATGGTTGTTGTAGAGTGAGATATGTTACTGTGGGTTCAGGATCTGGAGAAGAAAAGGATAATATTGAGAAAAGTAGAGCAATTTCACAGGGAGAGAGAGTGGGGGTGGTAGAGGGTGGGGGGGAAGAGGGGGAGGTGCATGGGAAAACAAATACAGAAAGCATGGCTCTCCATAGATCAACAGAGGATACTTGTAGTAAATTTACCAGACACAGGCTAATTACACACAATGAACTAATGTTAAAATCTAGGTCTAGGAGAGAAAGCATTGTAGGAGTGAAGTCACCTCAGATGGAAAATACCAGGATGCAGTTAGAAGCAGGGTTGTTGTGGAGTCAGAGATGTTGCTGTGGGTTCAGGATCTCAGGTGAAAGAGGCCAAGATGCAGTTAGAAGCAGGGCTGTTGTGGAGTGAGAGATGTTGCTGTGGGTTTAGGATCTGGAGAAGAAATATACACACACACACATATACATTAACAGAAAAGATAATGTCACTTGTGCAATAAAAAGCAAGGGCCAGATACCTCACTTAATCAGTGCCAATTATAGCTATAAAAAATGTATGTTCTGGTTTAGTAATTTTTTTTGGTACATACATAATTATTGTGAAAAAATTGTTACAATTTGTGATACTGGCTTGCCAAAGGGGCCTGTGAACAGATTTAGGGACCTTTGCATTAGATCATCCTCTTCTCTCCCAGACTCAATTGCTTTACAAACCTCAGAATACAACAGCACCAATGAAAAGGTTAGACACTCCATAAACCTACAAGTCAGCAGATAGGTAGACTACAAATGTTTTGAGTGAGTCACAGCATATTCTTGGAGGCTAACCAGATATTTCTATTTACACTTGGAACATGTTGGCATGAACAAACACAATTACTATAAAAGGAATTAAAGGGACAGACTCATTAGAATTTTGGCAGAGTTAAATGCAGGGTTATGTTACTGGTTTTATTTATTAGCCAAATGTCGATTGTGAGGTTTAAAAGTAAAATTTATAGCAAGCTCCTTATGTATGGAAATACAGAACTCATGACAAATCATCTCCATTAGAGAAAACAGAGAAGATATATAGAAGTTATTTTTTCTCATAAAGCCAATGAAATACAATGGAAAATGACATTTGCTAAGTAGTACTATAATGCTGAAAAACGGAGTGTTGCAGTTTTCTTGACCCCTTCTGCCAGTCCATTATCAGTTCCAATTCCCATGCTGGACCACTTCTCTGGCCTTTTATGTTCTGCAAGGATACCCTTCTATCGGTCTTGAAAAAGGTATCCTTGAAGACCTGGAGGTATCGATTCTGTGTACAATATATTTTTCCACAGTTCCCTTGGCATAATGGATCTTCTAGAAAGCTCAGCTAAGGTGTGTGCCCAGATGAGAAGATCTATGTAAGGCTTTTAGAACTGTGGGTGCCAAGTTGTATTACCATCTTCTACAGTGGCTGTCGTACAGCCCGTATGTCTGCGGGCTTGACATTTGCTGGAGTTAGAGAGATTAAATTAGAAAAGCCCGCAAGGACATGGCCGGAATCCAAATCTGTAAATCATACTTCGGTGCGTAGCATTTCCGGGCGTGAACAAATAATGGGTTTAGACGGAGCCAATAGTAAAAGAGACCGTCATCATGACGTCGCTAAAACATGGAGGTTAAATTTCAATCACTTACGGTTTTGAAGTACGAGTTGCGATATGACTCACATTCCAGAAATAATGCAACATGAAAAAAATCAATAAATATAATATTCTAGTCTATGCAAGTTTGATTATATGTATTAACACATTGATTGCCGGAATCGATATAACAACGGAAATTAAACATAAAAAAAGTATTTTTTATTGCAGATTTGCGAGCTTGAGAATGTTGTGCAATTAATTTTAATACCTTTCATCGCTTTCCCTATAATTTAAAATACAGGAGTGTGTTTATATTTGCTTTTACAGTGCTACAGACAGGAGTTTAACCCCCTTGCGGGTCCTCTCTAGTACCTGTAGGTACTTTTGGCTACATTTCTCATTTACGGGTGTGAACAAAAGTTGTGGGCTTGAGGACTTGTAGCAATTTAAAAGCGATTTGCGATTGTAATATTTACGGGATTGAAAGATCAAAGCCTTTTCTTTTTTTTAATTATGTTTCTTTTGTTTTTTCAATACAAAAGAATAACAAACACACATATAACTAAGAAATGAAAAAAATATATATAATACATAACAATATCCAAATTCAAAATATTGTACCTCACAAATAACAAACATAATTTCATTCATTCAACCTGAAGGTTCCAGACGTTATCTAGCCTAGTGTAATGGGGGGCCATACTATGATTTATCAGATAGTCTGTACTGATCCCACTTTGACCAATTAATATGAAAAACTTGTTTCTGGGAGACTAACCAGTTGTACTTAGGCATCAACTCCCTATTCAAACTAATGACATTTATCAATTCCTTAATTGATGGAACTGCAGATGATTTCCAATATTTCACAATTAGCCATTTAGCAACTAACATGATATGGCTGATCAAATATCTATCCGCATTTGGCAGGTTCTCAAGGTTCATATGAAAGATAACCAGTTGTGAAGTGCATGGATTTTGCTTTCCCCGTCACCTTAGATAATAGCTGGCAAACTTCCAACCACATCTATTGAATTCTGTTGCACTCCCACCAAACATGTGCCTCAGTACCTGGAGAGCCACATAACTTCCAGCAAAGGTCTTCCCCTTTTGGATCAATCTTGGCCATCTTTGCTGGGGTAAGATGCCACCTATGGATTCATTTAAAAAAATAACTCAATATAAGCTGTATTAAGTGCCGATTTCTTGACCATTTTAATAATTCCTCTCCACATAATATCATCTATGTTCACTCTAAGATCAAATTCCCAGCCTTTAATACCTGGGCTTTTTAATAAAGGGAGTGGTTTCACTAATAATCTTACTACATTTAGAAATTACATGTGACGTTCCTCCCTTTATGAATAATTCTTCTATTTTTGTTGGCGAGTTAATTCCAGAGATTTTAAAGTCCCTCCCTTACAGAGCTTTTTTCAAACTTTCGTAGTTGAGCCAGGTGAATTTTATATCCACGTATTTCTTCTGTATCTCCTGTAGAGTTATGAGATTGCCTTTTTTGTATATTTCGGAAATTGAGGTTATACCCTTATTTATTAAAAGAGAGAGTGTTGGACATAGATCTTTCGTATTAAGAAACTCAATAGGTGCGGCAAACGAAGGAAAATTTGACAATTGCATTCTTTCTTTGTTTTTATGCCAAAATTTTAAGACTGCTTTTCTGTTGTTAGGGAGTCAGCCATCTAGGTTTGTCTTGGATAATATTCCAACTTATAAGTTGGGATATAACTATTTTTTGATGTATTTCTTTTATACATGGAGCGTTTAATCCTCCTTTATCTAATTGCTTACACACAAAACATTTCCTGATTCTAGATTTTTTCCCCCGTGTATAAATTTATCAAGCTGATCCTGAATAAGTTTTAGATAAATATTAGGTAAAATTCCTGGTAAAGATCTCATACAATAGGTAATTTTCGGGATGATATTCATATTCGTTGAAGCTATTCTGGCTAACCAGAAAAGATTGAGCGATCTCCAGTTAGCCAGAATGGGCCTGATTTGCTTCATTACTTCTTTCAAATTATCTTTAAGAATATTACTGACTCTGAATGAAAATGTTATGCCCAAATGAACAATATGGTGGGATTTCTGATTAAAGATAAAAATGTTCTCCAATTTATTTTTAACTTCAGGCTTTTTTTGCCTCTAGTTCAGGGGTCTGAAACCCGCGGCTCCGGAGCCGCATGTGGCTCTTTTACACCTTTGCCGCGGCTCCGGGGCGGATACTAGCGAGGAGAGGAACGAATTGTACGCCCGACACTCCCCACTGTGGCGGTCGCTGTACTGGCTGTAACGTCGCATGGGGGCAGTGCGTACGTTAGTCACACACCATCCCGACGCCACCTTCTCGCCCGCTGGTAGATTGGAGGGCAGAGGCGCGTCCGTTAGTGTGAGGTAAGTGAAGTGATGCCTCAGGGGGGGTAGCCCAGCCCACATACTGCATTGAAGGGGGCATGGAAGTGCAGTGATGCCTCAGGGGGGGGGGGGGGGGGGGTTGGCCCAGCCCACATACTGCATTGAAGGGGGCATGGAAGTGCAGTGATGCCTCAGGGGGGGGGGGGGTAGCCCAGCCCACATACTGCATTGAAGGGGGCATGGAAGTGCAGTGATGCCTCAGGGGGGGGGGGTAGCCCAGCCCACATACTGCATTGAAGGGGGCATGGAAGTGCAGTGATGCCTTAGGTGGGGGGTAGCCCAGCCCACATACTGCATTGAAGGGGGCATGGAAGTGCAGTGATGCCTCAGGGGGGGGGGGGGGGTAGCCCAGCCCACATACTGCATTGAAGGGGGCATGGAAGTGCAGTGATGCCTCAGGGGGGGGGGGTAGCCCAGCCCACATACTGCATTGAAGGGGGCATGGAAGTGCAGTGATGCCTTAGGTGGGGGGTAGCCCAGCCCACATACTGCATTGAAGGGGGCATGGAAGTGCAGTGATGCCTCAGGGGGGATAGCCCAGTCCACATACTGCATTGAAGGGGCATGGAAGTGCAGTGATGCCTCAGGGGGGGTAGCCCGGCCCACATACTGCATTGAAGGGGGTGGAGCTTGGCCCACACACTGCATGTATGATGGTCACTACTACATTGTACGGGGCATGTATGGTGGCCGCTACTACATTGTGAGGGAAAATATTTTTATAATGACGAGGATGACATTGGGCCCTCATTATATATAGCATTATGTTAAGAAACAATATATGCAGTGTTATATTTGGTTTTAATGTCGCAATGGTTTTGCGGCTCCCAGTTTTTTTTTTCTTCGGAAACGGGTCCAAGTGGCTCTTTTTGTCTTAAAGGTTGCAGACCCCTGCTCTAGTTAAAATATCAGATTTTGAACGATTCATTTTGAAATAGGACAAACTACCAACTGAAATTTTTTACAGGAAAACTCTGGATTTGACATAGTTATAATAATATCATCTGCAAATGCCATGTACTTAAATTCTTCCTGACCTACAGTCGATATAAAAGATCTACACACCCCTGTTAAAATGTCAGGTTTCTGTGCTGTAAAAAAATTAGACAAAGATAAATCATTTCAGAATTTTTTCCACCTTTAATGTGACCTATAAACTGTACAACTCAATTGAAAAACAAACTGAAATCTTTTAGGTAGAGGGAAGAAAAAATATAAAAATAAAATAATATGGTTGCATAAGTATGCACACCCTTAAACTAATACTTTGTTGAAGCACCTTTTGATTTTATTACAGCACTCTGTCTTTTTGGGTATGAGTCTATCAGCATGGCACATTTTGACTTGGCAAGATTTGCCCACTGTTCTTTGCAAAAACACTCCAAATCTGTCAGATTGCAAGGGCATCTCCTGTGCACAGCCCTCTTCAGATCACCCCACAGATTTTCAATCAGATTCAGGTCTGGGCTCTGGCTGGGCCATTCCAAAACTTTAATCTTCTTCTGGTGAAGCCATTACTTTGTTGATTTGGATGTATGCTTTGGGTTGTTGTCATGCTGAAAGATGAAGTTCCTCTTCATGTTCAGCTTTCTAGCAGAAGCCTGAAGGTTTTGTGCCAATATTGACTGGTATTTGGAACTAATCATAATTCCCTCTTTCTTAACTAAGGCACTAGTTCCAGCTGAAGAAAAAAAAGCCCCAAAGCATGATGCTGCCACCACCATGCTTCACTGTGGGTATGGTGGTCTTTTGGTGATGTGCAGTGTTGTTTTTGCGCCAAACATATCTTTTGGAATTATGGCCAAAAAGTTCAACCTTGGTTTCATCAGACCATAACACCTTTTCCCACATGCTTTTGGGAGACTTCAGATGTGTTTTTGCTAAATGTAGCCTGGCTTGGATGTTTTTCTTCGTAAGAAAAGGCTTTTGTCTTGCCACTCTACCCCATAGCCCAGACATATGAAGAATACGGGAGATTGTTGTCACATGTACCAAACAGCCAGTACTTGCCAGATATGCCTGCAGCTCCTTTAATGTTGCTGTAGGCCTCTTGGTAGCCTCCCAGACCAGTTTTCTTCTCGTCTTTTCATCAATTTTGGAGGGAGCTCCAGTTCTTGGTAATGTCACTGTTGTGCCATATTTTCTCCACTTGATGATGACTGTCTTCACTGTGTTCCATGGTATATCTAATGCCTTGGAAATTCTTTTGTATCCTTCTCCTGACTGAGACCTTTTAACAATGAGATCCCTCTGATGCTTTGGAAGCTCTCTGTGGACCATGGCTTTTGCTGTGGGATGCAACTAAGAAAATTTCAAGAAAGACCAACTAGAGCAGCTGAACTTTATTTGGGGTTAATCAGAGGCACTTTAAATGATGGCAGGTGTATGCTGACTCCTATTTAACACGATTTGGAATGTGATTGCTTAATTCTGAACACAGCTACATCCCCAGTTATAAGAGGGTGTGCAGGCTTATGCAACCACATTATTTTTCTTTTCTTCCCTCCACCTACAAGATTTCAGTTTGTTTTTCAATTGAGTTGTACAGTTTATAGGTCACATTAAAGGTGGAAAAAATTATGAAATGATTTATCTTTGTCTCATTTTTTTACAGCACAGAAACCTGACATTTTAACAGGGGTGTGTAGACTTTTTATATCCACTGTATGACCACACCCTCAATTTCTCTACAATCTCTTATATATATATATATATCTCTAGAGGCTCCATGAAGAGAATGAATAACAAAGGAAATAACCGATAGCCCTGACGGGTGCCATTACCTATTTTGAACTTATTTCTCTCAAAGTCAGAACCCGCCACAAAGGCGAAGGAATTCATGTAAAGAGCCTTCACTGACTTAGAGGCGAATTCTCCAAATCCAAACCATCATGTCTGCAGAAATTCTCAATTGACCCTATCAAAAGCCTTTTCGGCATCCAATGACAGGGTCACTATGGGAAGATCTATATCCTTAACATAAGTCAAAATGTTCAACAATCGTCTAGAGTTGTCGGAGGCCTGACGGCCTGAGACAAATCCCATTTCATCGGAGTGAATCACCTTATTGATTAATATTTTCAGTCTATTCACTTAAATCTTCGCTTAGATTTTTACTTCAATATTAATCAGCGAGATTGGACTGTAACTCCTACAATCATCCGGGTTCTTCCCTTTTTTGAGAATGTTAATTATTTTTGTCTTCGACAACTCTAGAGGAAGATCACCTGTTTGTTTAATTTAATTGAATAGACCACATGAGTAGACCTTTATTTCCAGCAATAGTGTTTTATAAAATAAGCCATCTACTCCTGGAGATTTCTTTGATTTACCACTATTTATGACTTCGGTTATTTCCTCTATACTGTAGTTATGTCCCTATTTAAATGAGATGAGTCTTGTTCTGAGATTCTAGGTATATTAATTTTGTCCAAAAAATCCTCAATGTCCTCTCTTGCTGGGACTATAAAGCGGGGATCATTATCCAAATTATATAGTTTCTTATAGAAATCCTGAAACACCTCACCTATTTTATCAGGGTGTATATGTACTTTTTCCCTTCATCCTGTATTTTTAGGATCCTATTTTGCATACGTTGTTTCTTTAATGTATTTGCAATATACTTTTTATTTTACTATTTATTTTGTTACCAGTATCTTTGTTTGGACTCTTTTTATTATACTGAGGAAGGTTTTCTAATTCTATATACAATATTCTTAAAGTTTATCCCTGTTGCCTTTTCATTTCTGCCGACCTGGTGATTAAAATCCCTCGAATAAAAGCTTTATAAGAACACCATAGTGTCTTCAAGGACATTACTGAATCCTTATTAAACTCAAAAAAATCCTGGGTGTCCTTTTTCAGCGCTTTATTATATTCAGATTTTTTTTTAATACAGTAGGGTTAATTTTCCATGTTCTTGTTTTTTTAATAGAATTACATCTTCCAGGACAACACTATTCATCGAATGGTCAGACCATGGGGACAGTACAATATCTTCCTTTATAACCAATCTCATGGTACTCAGATCTGCAAAGACATAATCTCTGCGGGAGAGGGATTCAAATCTATTTGAAAAAAAATAATGTATATTCTTTCTGATATGGATGGAAAACCCTCTATAGATCACATAAATCATAATTGTTTATCAGATTTGAAAAGTCTAAAGCTGTTTTGTAAGTTAATGCTTCTGATTTAGCCTTAAGGTGCCCTTGCTTATCCATAAGTGCATTGATTGCCATATTTAAATCCCTGCATATTATAATTAGTCTTTACTTTAATTTGAATATATAGATTAGTAAACTTCTAAGGTAGCTGATCTGATTTTTATTTGG
Source organism: Discoglossus pictus (assembly GCA_027410445.1). NCBI lineage: Eukaryota > Metazoa > Chordata > Amphibia > Anura > Alytidae > Discoglossus > Discoglossus pictus. Next base: position 169,076,968 of record CM050167.1, on the reverse strand, counting down.
CAGGTAAGCATTAACCAAAGTTGTTAATCTGTTGTTAATGTGTCTTGTCCAAATTATATATTTGCCCAAAGGGTCTATTTTTTTAAATTCCTCAGATACAGTTAATCTGTTATTAAAAAGAATAGAAACACCTTTAGATTTACTATTGAATGTAGAATCTAGTCTGACCAAAAATTGCTTATTTGACATATATTGCAATGCCTCCCTCTTTAAATGAGTCTCCTGGAGACATAAGATCTCAGCTTTAATTTTGAAGTAGTTTGAGAAAGCTATTTTCCTTTTTGTCTGTGAATTTAGACTATTTACGTTATGCAAAATTATTTTTATACCCTTATTCATTATATTTCATGATTAGTCCGCTAATCCTGCCAAATAAGTAGTTCCGTCTCAAATACATTTTTCTTTTAATGGAACCTTCATCATTCTTGCAACACTCATACTCATCTTTCAAGCTGAACAAAAACAAAATATACCATATCGTCACTATTCCAACAACATACATACACCATATTAAGAGACAAAAGAAGAAACACACCATAACCCCTTGGGCTTGCAGGGCTAATGGCCGATGTTGGGAAATGTTAGGAATGGTTTCCCATTTTTTTGGGTTAAAAAATCCTATTCCCTTTTTTCCTTCCCCTTCTGTGTCCCTTTACCTCCCTTTCTTTTCTCTTGAAGGGACATTTTAGCTATCTACTGTGTAATTATTACTAATTCAAAAAGTGCTTATTTACCAAAAGAGGAAACCATTCCTCACCATATAATGAAGAAAGAATAAAAATAAATAAAATACATTTATGTTATACATCTTATTTTACACATTAACCATTTAGTGTTAGTCAATATAAACTTCTTGTAATTTACTAAAGATGCCTTTTTGGGGAACACTAATTCCTCCTGAATTTCTATATCACATTTATAATTATGTCCACGGTATGAGTAGCAGTCCAACCTCCACCGATCAGTTACTATCCCATTAACTAGGACTGACCTCTATATTTTGTTTGCCAAAACAAATTACCGTACTAGAAATCAAAGTAGGTTTCTTAACCTCTTTATTTAAAGAAGCTATTTCAATCTGCCATTCCTGCAGCAGTTTTATCCCCTCCATTACAGATTTGATCCTATACCAGTTAAAATCTTTACACACTGAGATACCCACCGGTGATATCCATTTATATTTAATTTCTTTCTGCCTTAAAGCCTAGGTAATCTCAGTGTATTCTCTTCTTCTGGCTAGGGTCTCGCCAGATAAATCAGAAAAAAAAATCTGATGTTCTCATATGGGGATATAAATGTTTGCTTATCACATGCAGCCCTGATTATAGCATCCTTATAGGACCTGTAATGAACTTTCATTATAATGTCCCTAGGTAGAGATTTATCTAGATGTTTAGCTAGGTGTATTCTATGAATAACATCGATAGTATTTTTTGAAATATTTGGAACCAAAGTCCCCAATAAATTACTATTTTGTAGTGTCTCTGGTATGCCTCTTAGGCGGAGATTATTCATCCTACCCTGATCTTCTAGAAATTAGCCAATGTATATTTAAGTAAGGTGTTATTATTTGTGATTAATTTGTCACCGGTATTTTCAAGTGATTCAACTCTTTGATTTGCTACTTTAATAGATTGAGTATGCTTTTTGGATAAATCAGATACAAGATTTGTTTGAAAATTCTGTAATAATTCTTTCATTTTGGAACCGGCGAATGCTTCCTCTTCGTCTGTGCTCATAGTTTGAGAGACTTTATCTGGTGACGGATTAATCATCATATTTAAAGTGGTATCTCCTACTGAGGTACTTACATTGGAGCTTTTGTTTCTGGGTGAGAACATATTAGGGTTTTTTGCGGTTTCATTTTTTTTTTTTATCTCTTGGCTTCATTTTAGTTGGCATATTTGTAAAAATCTGTTAAGTAACCCGTAGTGAGAGAGGGTATTAATTCCAATCCCTCACAGTACTTGGATAGTCTCTTTAGCGACTTCCAGATCTTATACTAATCTTTAGTGCCTCTAGGGAGCAAGAAGCCCAATTCAACTAATTTTGTACATGTCCCATTATTACTTGGGACTCCTTGTATCCACAAAGGCTAGGATTTCTACTGAAAGCAGTTTATATAGCTGCTACTTAATTAATATGAAGCCAGTATATTTATTTTAAGCCAGCTAATAGGACTATATCCTCCAAGGATGATTATATGGAACTTACACTTTCTCTTCCTTTCTTCTATCCTTCTTTCACCCCTTTTTGGAAAATAACGGTGTTATCAGTAGTTAACACATTCTGACAGGGGGTTTTAAAATCCCTTTTTAAGTTGATCTTCTAGCGGTTCCCAGAGGGCAGCATAGATCTGTAAATCCCATCTTTGTTCCAACATGAAAGCTTGAAGGAGCTTAGCAATAAAGCTGTATATTATACTAGGCTTGATAGAATAACATCCACCTTATGCTTCTAGCTGTGAGAGATAGACTGATGGGAAAAGCCGGTAGATCAAAACAAGCCAATATCTACTAGTAATAGGAGTTGGATGACCACCCCTATAATGTATATCCAGGATGTATATAATGTGGGGTTTATTACAGCAGATATCTTCCCGTTACAGTCCACCACCAAATTCAGCTAGGACCCCTCTAGGCTATGGTGACCTACTACACTCCCCACCTCTCACCATAAGAGACTCCAGGTACCATATGATTAATCCAACTTGAAGGCACCCGTAATCCTATAAATGGGACCCCCTTTTCCTTCTCTTTTTCTTACTCCTGAAAGTCTTTTACATGTCTTGGTTTTAATTCCGTTCTCAATGGGCTTTACTGGAGGATTGGACTCCAATTACAGTTCTTATCCCTTGTAACCACAGACCTTTGGCCTTCTAGGTTCTCCTTAATACATTAAAATGTTATTTGGTAGCATGTAGGCAATTTTTTTAGAACCTGGCTGCTGCCGTCCACAGCAATATTCTGCATGGTTCCAAGTCACTAAATGCCTCTAGTGAACCAACTGGCCTCCTGCTACTTCTGTGGGACTTCAGACCTCCCTAGGTCCACTTGTTCACCAGTTACCTACAGCCACCTCAAATGACAAATGCACAGAGAAAGAGGAAAATATATTTATGAATGGTGTACTCACAGGACTTACTATGTAACAATTAAGATATAAACTTTTAGTAAACTTTATTAAAAATCATATAAAAATAGTCCCTTGGAACAAAAACGCTGCCAGGTAAAAATGAACACTACTGCCTAAGCAGCCATGATAATCATGTACACGCACTAGTGGGATTTAAAAGATAATGATACTATCAGTTAATATACTAATATGTCTATCCTACCATATGCAATCCTATCATTTGAGAGTCCCCATATAGTCATAGAAATAATTATGTGTGTCCCACTTAATGTTCTATAGGTAATTACTACTGATAATGGTCTTAAATTTAATGAAAGGGAAACAGTGTAGTTATATGGTCACCCCTATTAACAACTCAAACCAGAATCCTATGTAATTACTACTGATCATTATAAAGTGCCCAGAACAAATGATAAAGAGAAAACTGTTTACAGAGGTGCTGGAGAATAAAATTATATGGTCACCCCTATCATATCAAAAATCTGGATCATCTTGGTCACCAGCAAGGGACATAGACAGAACTGAAGATTTAAAAATACTATCCTCAATATCTATTATAAGGAAAATGATGGTATATGGGCCTCCTGCTAAAATAATTCAATTCCCAAGATCCTGTATAGAATAATAAGTCAATATGCCTAAAGAGTCCCAAAAAGTCCGGGAAGGCAGCTAGGTTGTAGCAAAGGCATTCTCCCTCTTATGCGTTTTGTAAATAAATGCTTTGTCAGAGATGTCTTGTACTGGTGACCAAGATGATCCAGATTTTCAATATAGGATAGGGGTGACCATATAATAATTTTTTAATTTCTGGGAATTTTATAGTGATCGGTAGTCATTTCATATACACTGTTTCCCTTACATTCCATATAAAACACCAGGGATCATTAACTATAGATCACTATGTGGGATATACATTATTATGTCTATGACTATATAGGGAGCATCCAATAGACATATTAGTATATTGACTGATAGTATCCTTATATTTTAAATCCCACTAGTGCATGTACATGATTATCATGGCCGCTTAAGATGTAGTGTTCATTTTTACCTGGCAGCGTTTTTATTCCAAGGGACTATTTTTATACAATTTTTAATAAAAGTTATATCTTAATTGTTACATAGTAAGCCCTGTGAGTTCACCATTCATAAATATACTTCCCCTTTTCTCTGTGCTGCTGTCAAGTAGGTGAAAAAAATGCAGGTAATCTATGCTGAATATAAGTTGACAACTTGTGTCCGAGGAAAGGAAAATTCTTACTAGTTCTCACGCCCACTTCAAGGTGAGATTCTAGCTCACTCTGAAACATGCATCTCAATGCCTACCACAAAATATACAAATTATATAAAAACTAACCATTAGCAAAACAGAACTGTGACAGAGTAATACAAAGTAAAAAAATAACTCTTATACGCCTTTTCCTACAACCCAACCTACACAGTATATAGGACTAAACCACAATTCCTATCACAAGGTGTGTCCTAACAGCACCATCTGACCTGAGCAATGGGTGCCAGTGCTCACTTCCTCTTCTCTATGGTGAATAATTATACCTATCACTTTACATTGCAAACACAGCAATAATTTTAACATCACAATTTAATCAAAGTATCCAAATTCTGGCCATTTCTCTTAGTTAATGAGATGACTAGATAATCTAACCAGTCTGTAAATTTGTTACTACTTCCCTTTCCTGCTAGGGTAGTCCACAACACACCCAAAAAGGGGAACATCCAGGAAACTTAGACAGACCTCCTCCCGTGTTGAGTTATTAAATCTGTGCCTGAGAATCTTTCCTTCCGTCTACAAGGCCTTATGGGACGGTCTCTGTAAAAGCTCACCCTATTCTATTTATTACATACACACACACACACACACTTCTCGGTTTCAAAAAGTGGCTTTGGTATTACAAGGAAAATAAATTATTTTGTACCAAGGGTTGCCATGTACACTGTTGACTAGAGTGATCAGCAATCATCTTAGACCTCATTTTTTCACACCACTATGTGGACTGGGAATCCAGGACCTCACTGGGGACAGACCTCCCAAATAAATACTCCGTTGCCAGGGGTAAGCCTATTACTATTATAGTTTGTTTTTTAAATTGTCAACATATTTCAAAGTGTTGTACATGGGTTAAATACAAACAAATAAAAGCAATATTAAATACACTGCAGAAAATAGAGGGCTCTGTCTTTGAGTTTAAAATCTTACATACATGGTGTCCTTTTGTCAAAGTACCTTATAATATTGAAAGCTCACAAGCTTACTAAAGGGATAAATAAAAACAAAAGGTGAAGTGATAAAAGGAAGAAAGAAGAGCCTGACAAGTAATTGGTGTGGTTGTATCATAGATGGGTCGGTGTGGACTGGGTAGGTGGGAGGGCAAGTTATATGAATTCAGATGCTGAAGAGAGGTGGTGGTTTATGAAGCTCCAAGTTTAGAAGCAAAGGAAAAAAGGTAAATAGAAATGGGAAAAATACCATTGGAAATTGAATCTGCTGAATGGATGGTATCAGGCCCTGTGTCTTTAATTGAATCTCTGCAGTCCAGTCCTGGTTGGAAATGCAACTGAAAAGTGACCATTGGAAAGTGAATCTGCTGATGTTATCAGGTCCAGTGTCCTTGGTTGAATCTCTGCAGAAATGGCTGCTCAGTCCGGCTTACACCCAGTCCCATCTGGGGTGCCAAGAAATGTTAGAAAAAGTTTCGGAACTGGAGTGACCAGAGTCAATGAAGGCCCCAGCTACGAGTTTATTCAAGACCGTGCAGTTTTAAAGGAGGCACAGAGGAGTTTCATCCAAATTGTGAGTAATTATTTGTTACAAAGCAGTGGGTCCTTTACCCCAGAATACAGAATCTGTAAATTGCAGATAAACTTGTTAAAATGACAAAAAGACTTAATGTTACACAGTTGCAATCTAGTATCTCAAAAAATGTATTTAAAAATTGTACTAGTAAAGCTCTGAAGTGTTACACTTTACAGGCATAATTTATTCCATTCTCCTATCATGAACACCAAGTTCTCACAGAGAACTACTGTAATACGTAGCTAGTAAGCTAATTGAAAAAAAAAAAAAAAAAAAAAAGACACACAACAGCACCTATACAACATATATTTTTTTTTTTTTTTTAATTTATACATTGTTACATTACACAAAAGAAAAAACATATATTCCAAATATACCAGTTCTGACACACAGGTCAGCAAAAGTCTATAAAACATAAAAAAACAATACAAACACAAACATCACATAAACAAATCATATACCTCCAGCATGAGGAAGCACTCCGGAGAGAGAAGAGAGGAGAGACATCTTGCTGAGCTCAAACCTTTGCTTGTGAAGATAATTTTTTTCCCCATAGGGCCCATTTAGCTCCTATCTTAGGGCCTTATCTTAATATTACTTAAACCACATTCTAAAAGGTGAACATATTCCAATCTTTCTAGAAGTTTCATCCAAGATGGGCATACTTTATTTTTCCATCCAGAAGCTACAAGTTTTTTTGATTCCATAAGGAAAAGCAAAGCCATACTTTTAACTGAAGTTGAAAAATCATCTGGGAAAAAATGTAAGATCACCAATTCTGGTGCTGGAGTTATTACTTTTTCGCAGATCTTTGATAAGTGTTTAAAACTCTCCGACCATAAATTCTGTATTAGCGGACAACTCCACCACATATGAAAATGTGAACCAATCTGCCCACAACCTCTCCAACAGTTCTTTTGTTCCTCTGAGTTATTTAACTGTCCCAATTTAATTGGAGTTATGTACCATCTGTTGATAATTCATTCATTTTTCGATAGGCCAAGAATTACCTATATCATTTTCCCATAACCTCCAATTAAAGGGTTTCTCAAGTTGGTGTGGTTTCTTAATGATTTTATAGCATTTAGACACAAGGTGCTTTTTATCTTTAGAAGAGATTAAAATTTCAAAATCCGTCAGCCTCCTTGTCTCCTCCATATAGAAAGGGGATGAAACCAATAGTTTCCGTAATTTAATATATTATAACCAATCATCTAAGGAGATTGAATAACTATTAATAAGTTCTTGGAACTCCATTAATTTTGTATCCCCATATATATCTTTCAGACAAAGGGCTCCTTTTCTCACTAACATCCTAAGTAGGCTAGAATCAAATAATTTGACTAATGAGGCCAAAAGGCGTAATCGGCCTCGGTAGGGGCATTAGAGCGAAGCAAGCGTTAAATTTACAACACCACCTATGATTTTTTTAATGTAAGACTTCCTCGTACTTTACTATCCTTAAACTCCCCCTCTGTGAAAAACAGTAAAAGGTTTAGATCCCAGATTCTAAGTCGAAGTTCTCAATTTGAGACCAATTCGATAGGTCCATAGTACTAGTTGAGACATTTGTATGGCTTGTTGGTAGTTTTTAATGAACGGGTATCAGACTCCTCCCTTTTCAAAATCGCATATCATATAGACTTTCTTTATCCTAATTCTTTTATAATTATGTATATATTTATAGATTAAGATTTGGAATTTATTGATAATGTATGCTGGTACCCACAGCGGAAAACTGCTTAACAAATAAAGTAATTTTTGGGAGAATGCTCATTTTTACCGCCTCTAAGCGTCCAGACCAAGACTTAATATTATTTCCCCAATCTTGTAGAGTTTTTTTTTTATCTTTGAATAAAGTTGTTTAAAAAGTTTTGCACGATAACTTGTTTTAAATTGGCATAAAGATCAATACCCAAATGCAGAATCTTATTCTGCCATTTATATTGGTATTTACCCTTCAAATCCTCTATTTCAGCCAAGGATAGATTAATAGGCAGTGCTTTGGATTTCATGATATTAATTTTGTAATTAGATATTGCACTAAATTCTTCAATGATTTTGTGAAGGAAATCCAAAGAACTACATGGATTCCCCACTGCTATTACCATATCGTCTGCAAAGAGAGATGTTTTATGTATACTTGAGCCTATCTTAATACCCTTGATATTTTCTGAGCTTCTAATCGATTGAACCAATGGTTCAATTAATAAAGCGAATAAAGCTTGGGAGAGCGGGCATCCTTGCCGAGTTCCATTTGAAATAGCAAATTTCTCTGAAAGAAAAACTAAGCTCCTGACAGTGGCGGATGGAGACCCATACAATGCACCAATGCTTTAACGCCAAAATCAGCCAGACCGAACTTTTCCAGCGTTAATTCCATGTATCTCCACCCGACTGTCAAAAGCTTTCTCTGCGTCCAATGAGACAAACACTGCCGGAGTGCCCTTTTTATTAAGGAATTCAATCAAATTCAATAATCTTCTAATATTTGAGATTCCCTGTCTCTCTAATTGAAACAGACCAGACTGGATTTATAATTGAGAGTTAATTATTTTATTCAACCTCAAAGCTAATATCTTTGAATAGATTTTTATATCATTATTCAATAAAGATATAGGTCTAAAGTTTTTACATTCAAATATTTCAGAATCTATCTTTGGGATGTTCACTATAACAGCTTCTAACATTTTACTAGGAGCTCTACCTTCCTTTTTATCTCATTGAACATATTCACTATTTCTCTATGAAACATTTTATAGTAAGAATTATTAAAACCATCCGGGCCAGGTGAAGAGTCAGTCTTCAAGTCGCCAATAACCCCGTAGACTAATTTTTCAGTAATTTCCCTATTTAGCAAATCTAAATCTTCCTTTGATACTTTAGGAAGATTCATTTTTGCTAAAAAAAATTTAGATTTTTTTTCTCCTGAGTCACTCTTTTTTCATTATTCGCTTCCAAATTGTATAATGCGGAATAATAATAATAATAATAATAATAATCTTTAAAGATTTGTACTATATTCTCTGGATTTGAAACGATTTTATCCCCAAGTTTCATTTTATCCAGAGGTTTATTTATACTACTTGGCTTAATCCTATATGCTAAATCTTTACCTGCTCTGTTCCCCCAAAAATAGAATCTGTGCAAAAAAGTAAATCTTGCGTCATCCACTTTTTTTGTTAATTTTTTTTTTTTAATTGAGCAATGTAGCGCCTTTTTTTTTCCTCCAGAGTTTTTTTATCAAGATTTTGTTTATGTTTTCTATCCCATTTAGCCAGATCTATATACGTTCTCCCTCTATCTTTTAGCAAATAAGATTTTGCTTTTATCAAAATCCCTCTGATATAAGCCTTATGAGCCAACCACAGGGTTACACAGGAGTTAACTGAATATCTATTCTCTTCTTATTACTTAAATGTTCAGCTTTTAAGATGTAGGGATCTAGTCTCCATGGGCAATTATTCTTGCTTCTAACATCTCCTTTCCAGCTGATTGATACCATACCATGGTCTGATCTTAAGATTGGTTAAATATCTGCTGAGTCTAGATATTTAAAGCTCAAATCATTAGAGAAAACATAATCATTCCTGGCATAAGAAGCAAATCTATGTGAATAATGTCTATACCGTATATACTCAAGTATTAGCCGAGTTTTTCAGCCCTTTTTTGGGGGCTAAAAAGGGCCCCCTCTGCTTATACTCGAGTCTAACTCCCCCCCCCCCTCATCCTCAACCCCCCCCCCCTCCTCATCTCCCTTTCCCCTCACTTACCTTCATCTGCAGCTTCTCCTCCGGTCTCTGCTCCTTCCTGCATCAGCACCCGGTATATGCTAATGACATGGTGCGCATGTGACGTCACGTCATTAGCATATACCGGGTGCCGACGCAGGAAGGAGCGGAGGCGAAACTGCAGATAAAGGTAAGTGAGGGGAAAGGGAGAGGCGGAGGTATAGAGGGGTAAAGTGAGGAGGGGGGTTTAGGGTGAGGAGGATGGTTGAGGATGAGGAGGGAGGTTGAGGATGAGGAGGGAGGTTGAGGAGGAGGATGATAAGGGAGGGGGGGAAGAGACACAGGGAAAGGAGAGGGGGGACACAAGAAAAGGGCACACAAGGGACACAGGGGGCAGTACATTTCCCACCCTCGGCTTATACTCGAGTCACTCATTTTCCCCAGTTTTTTGTGGTAAAATAGGTGCCTTGGCTTATACTCTGGTATATACGGTAGTCCCTTTCTCCCGGATGAAAAGTCCTCCATGTGTCAAAAATATTATACTTGCTAATTAGTTAAAATTGTTAGCTTTACGGGTAAGGGCAGGATCTATACTAGAGCCCTTAGGGAGTTTGACTTCTACTGGGTTCAGACACATTAAAATCCCCACAAACAGGGAGTAAGCCGGAAAAATATTTTCTCAGCTTCATTAGCGTCCTTCTTAAGAAAGTCACTTGTTCTTTATTGGGCGCGTATATGTTCAATATGGTATGTTTTACGCTGTTAATCCATCCTGACCATAATATGTATCTACCTTCAGATCCAAAAATTCTTCTTTCAAATTTAATTTTTTATAAAAAAATAAATAAAAAGATTGCTGTAGTTTTCCCTTCTAAACAAAGATGATCCACCATATACATAGTATGTATCATTAAATAGTGGTGCCTTATCCATAGCCCAGTGGGTCTCCTGTATACATAAAATGTCTGCTTTTTCAGCTCTAAACATCTTAAAAAAGGCGTGTCTTTTCCCTGGTACATTCAGGCCCTGGGCATTTTGACTAATCAGTTTGAGCCTATCCATCTTCTAACTAATGTCCAGATTCCCTGTATAGTTTCTCTCCTCTCAACTCTCCCCGCTTCTCCTTATGCCTGTTACAATCAATAAAAACCTTTACACAAAACATATTCATATACAAAAACAATACATACAAATACAACATATTTTGAACATGTTTCCTGGTCTTTTCCTTCATATATAGTCTTACTCACTTTTTGTCAACATTCAACAGGAACACTAACTGATTGTTATAGTAATTAAACACTAAGTATCTGCACATAAATATGTCTCCAAGACAGCTAGAATATAGCTAAAGTTATTATACTTATTATGTAAACTAAAGACTTCACAGTCTGGGACTGGATTCAAACATATAGTTCAGTGGATAGGGATGATATTACCTATGGAGATAGATGTATGAATATTAATACTTTACTGTATTCACATGTTATGAGGATTCAAATATGAAAGTGTTTAGTCAAATACCACTTATTAGAACAGGAAACAGAAGCTTAAATCACACAATACATAAGTCTATCTAAATCAATAATGAAGCATGAAATCATGAGAAGTACACTACAAAACAATTACATATAATATTAACTATAAATATACATTGTGACAAGTTACCAGTCTCTTCTGTGCCTGTGTCTCTGGAACTTTGATGGAGGAACACAATATAGGAGGCTGTAATATTTTTCCAAATTTGTGATGCAAAAAATAACAAACCCCTGCAAATCAAACAAAATAGGCCTAAATTCCTAAACGGTTTCCTCACTAACCAGCTCTCATCCAGCTAAATCTGGGTGGAGCAAAAAATAAACAGTCCAATAGAAAAATCACTGGCGTGTAAAGCTTCAGATTTCCACTGTTCTCCAAACAATCATCAACTGCAAGCTGCTGTTTCTATCTTTCTCCAGCTCAGACAAAAACTGCACACACTTCTGTGTGTGCACATTTCCTGAACTAAAAAAAAAAAAAAAAAAAGAAGACACAAACATGGCACACTACACAAACGCACTATATAAAGATGAGCTCATGCACTGTAGAACGACTATGGAGGAAATCTCGCACTTCAGCAGACTGTCTCTACTAGAAATGTATCCTGCGCTCCTACTTCTCTGCCCTCAATCTTGCCAAACAATTCTACTTCTCATCACTAATATCAAACCGGTCCTTCAACCCTAAACATTTGTTTGCAACATTCAACACACTCCTCTCTTATTCCTCACATACAATCAGTAACAAAATCTTGTCAGTTTCACCTAAAAAAAAAATCTCCAAAATGTGTCACTATCTTACAAAAGACACAGCTAAAATGTTAATCTCATATCTCGACAACTGCAACTCCTTGCTGGCCTCCCCATCTCTCTTCTGTCTCCCCTCCAATCCATAATGAACGCCTCCGCTAGACTCATCTTCCATACTAAACGCTCAGTGTTTGCAGCTCCTCTTTGTCAATCACTCCACTGGCTTCCCATAGCTTCCAGAATCATATTTAAAATCATGACCCTAACATATAAAGCCCTCAACAGTGCACCCCCTTATATCCCTGCTCTGGTTTCAAAATACTCTACCTCAAAAACTTAAAAAAAAAAAAAAGTTTTCCATCTTGTGCCTTGGAAACAAGTTCTATGTACATTTGATTTTAAGCTCAAAAACAGGACCCTCCATTCTTTATAAGGTGTTAATTTTGTTTTTGCCATGTATTTAACCCCTGTATAGCGATACAGAATATATGTTGACGTGTTACAAATAAAAGATAATAATAATAATAATAAACATTCAGTCCATCAGCAGCCACCCATACTCCAGGAGCAGTCTTAAATCAGGTCTCTCCAGATGCAGCTATCAACTGGTCAGGAAAATTAACCCCTGCCATCTTACTGGGAAGAGAGAACTTTGCAAAGTCTGTGGCTCATATAACCCTGTCACAATGTATATGAGGTGATGGAACAGATTCACCATCTTAGTTCTATTGCTTCATGTTATGCATGGCTGTTTCCTCAACCCAACACCAACTCAAGACTCCACTAAAATTGTCTTTTCTGTCCATTTGCCAATACTTGCCGATTTTTACCTTCTTACTGTAAGCTAGCCAATATGATGCATTGTATATTCTAGCTACATAATAAATGACAAAGACGTGGGATAGTGTGACTGGAACTCTGCTTTGACGAGAAATGAAGATGTGGTATTGGAAGCTACAGGGAAGATCATATGTTTGCTTTTAGGACCGGCTATGTTGATTTACAGTGTACTATAAAAAAAAAAAAAAAAAAAAAGTACTGGTCCTCTTTACATCCCCATCACATATTATAATTGTCTAACTACGATTCGTCGTCACGCTGCGTTGCGTAGTGCGTACGACTTAGCGATGAGCACCGATGGCGCTCATCGCCCGGCGAGCTGTTAAATCGTAGCACTTTGGCAATGAGCGCCGCAGGCGCTCATTGCAGGCGAGCCTCGCATAGCGAGGCGAGCTGTTAAACCGTAGCACTTAGAAAAAAAAATACGAGATGAAAAAAATTACAAGATAAGCGGCGGAACCAAAACAATAAAAAAAAAACACTAAATACACACTAAAAAATAAAATAAAGGTCACTTACAGCATGGGGAACCAGGCAGGATGTCTGGAAGTGAGTTGGAACTCCAATTTACATCGATTTAGCCGAGTTACAAAGATCGAAAATCGGCTAAGCGAGAAAAAAATGGCCGCCGAAAAAATGAAAACAAGTCTATACTACTACGAACTGTGTAAAACACAGCCACAGACGTATGTGTTTGAAAAACAACGAGATAAAGGATGCGGATTAACCGCGCAATGAGTAAAAAGACAGTAGCGAGGACATTTTACGAAACGCAATTACAGATTTACGCATTAACACAGATTTAACGCCTTTGTCTCGCGCAACATCGGATTTCCCGCCTAAACCAACGCATTTGATGAAATATAAGTTGAAAGTTACAAAAATAAAAATAATAAAAAAAAAATTTGTATTTATTTTAAGAAAAAAAAAAAAGGGACAAATGTAGCGTCATGTTGTGTGGCAAACAAATTTCACAACATTTAATTTTTATTGACAGTCATTTGACCGTTTGACCATATTTACCGTTAAACCGTAGTACTTTGGCAATGAGCGCCGCAGAAAAAATGGCGGACGAACAAAACGAAAACGAGGCTACAGCACTATAACCACGGAAAACACGTTATCCGCCATTTTAGGATAATGCGGAAGTACACAGCTACGTTAACGGTTTCGGCTCGCGCATGCACACTATTACACTGCACACGTTCATCACGCTTACACAGCACCTCCACTAATGCTGCAGCAACATCAATACAGATTGCCAGCTCTTCAACACAATGCATAAAAATACGTAAATTAATTTATTAATTTGAATTCTATATTTCAGTAGTACACAGAAAACAACATTAGCTACCTTACAATTCCATATGTATATTAATAACTAAACAACTTTTAAAACATACACATCTCATTGCCGTCATTTTTTGACGGGCAATACGCTAGTTATAATATAATTTATAAGATGGTGATCCTGTATATACAATGCCCCCTAGCAACAGATAGTTACCCGCAGGCCTATATTTTTTTAAATATAATTATTAGAGATATTAATGGATGCTTGGTTCTACCGGAAGCGGAACAGCAACAGAAAAGGAAAAGTGATAATGTTTAGTCACGGCACAATTAATAATTTTATAATATATTTAAGAACTTTAAGTCAAACAACGTAATTAAGCACAGTCACACAGCTAGTTTTTAAGTTAGAATAAAAAAAACATTTTGACGCCTCTGCAGGACCCTGGAGGGATCCATTATATATTGAAGTTTTGCATGTGTTTCATAGAGGAGCGTTTACATTGAATGATGCAGAATTCAGTTATCAAACCAAGGCTGTAATGAAGTGTTGAAAGCAGACAAGATGGAAAATTCTATAAACCGTCTTCAAAAAGTTTTTTTACATTTGTGGCTTGCACATACATTTTTTGTTACATCCTTGAAATACCGTGACCCTGTATTTTTATTTATTATTCTTTATTGATTGACAATGACACATTACAATATTACAACTTAACTAATCATAACATGTTATATGCATAAACATGTGAAGTGTTTCCTAAACTATACTGATCCTTTAAAGTTCAAGTTCACCACTTTTCCTCCCAAATACTGCTTCTGAAAAGGAACAATTAGATTTGCCTTAAGGGTAAAACGGTGACAATAAAGTAAAAATGTGTTTACAGAGTTTTAAAATGTTGTGTTTATATAGGCTTATGGTGCCCATTATAGCCATCCTCAAGGGTCCTGCATTAGTTATGAGCAGGGGGGTGTAGCAGCTACAGACAATAGGCAGTGCATTGGAGTTTATGAGGCTGACTGTGACTGACAACTCAGTCAGTTAGACCCTCCCATCAGGTTTATAACAAACACACACATATATATATATATATATATATATATATATATATATATCTCAGGGCTGTGGAGTCGGTAGATAAATGTTCCGACTCCTCAGTTTTGCGTACTTCCGACGCCTCAGTTTTGCGTACTTCCGATGCCTCAGTTTTGCGTACTTCCGACGCCTCAGTTTTGCGTACTTCCGACTCCGACTCCTCTGCATTAATGTACACGTCTTCCCTCATACAAGCAAGCAGGCTTGCAGGTTTTAAAACAAATATAAACACTTACAGTTAAATCCAAGAAGCTGTTCTGAGCTTGGTTGGATACATTTTTCGAGTCTACACCAAATGATTTCTACCAACGAGGTATTGAAAACCTTGTTGAGCGTTAAAAATAAGTTGTAAACAACAAGGGAAAATAAATTTATAAGTATTGGTGCTCCGAATTGTGCGTTGCGTAGCATAATGTGAAGCACATGAAAAGCATACTTTTTCACGGTCACTTTTTAGCCCATAAATAACCCTGGCACTCATGGGGGTCAATATAGACCCCCATAAGCTCTTAATTAACCCCCTCACTCATGGGGGTCAATACAGACCCCCATAAACCCCGTCACTCATGGGGGTCAATACAGACCTCCATAAACCCCTAATAAACCCTGTCACTCATGGGGGTCAATAAAGACTCCCATAAGCCCATAAATAACCCTGGCACTCATGGGGGTCAATACAGACCCCCATAAACCCTTAATTAACCCTGTCACCCAATCTATCTAAATAAATACCACAATCTAATATACAATACATCCTATCTATATAAAACACATACCCCTATCTAACATATAATAAATGCTATCTCTATATAAAATAATCTAAATCTAAGCTAAAATAAAATAATTAACACCACTTACCTTTGCAGATGTCCCTTCAGATCAGCCACCTAGGGGGGGGAAAATGAGTGCAACACATTTACAGTAAATAAATAAACATTATAAATATTCTAAATATTCTACTCACCTTTCCAGCATGTCCCTGTCCTTCTTTTCTTCTTCTCCGGTGCGGCCCCTGTTAAAAAAAAAAAAAAACGTAACATTATGACACATACATAAAACTAACTAAAATAAACAGAATCTACATTGTACTTACCTCCCTGCGATGTCTCCGGCCTCCTCCTCTTCTAAAAATAATGGAGATCTGCACTTGCGGACCTCCCCGACACTAATGAGCCTCCCGGAGCATTTTCCAGAAGAAAATAGGCAATGGCGCCTTCTGATTGGTTGAAAACGCTGTCTATCAAATTCACCCAATCAGGAGGTGCCAATGTGTGAGCCAATCAGAAAGGGATACACCCTAAAATCCCACTCAGATTGTATAATACATCTGTCAACCTTTATTTAAACCAATTACAAGGCGCAGAGGCCTTCAGCCAATCACAATGGGATACACCCCCACGTACTGATTGGCTGAAGGCATTTGCGCCTTCTCATTGGCTGTTGTCAATGTCAATCAGTATTACAGCCAATGGGAAGGCGCAGATGTCTACAGGGGGTGTATCCCATTGCAATAAAGGCTCACAATTGGCGTCTTCTGATTGACTGAAAACGCTGTCTATCAAATTCAGCCAATCAGAAGTCGCCATTGCCAATTTTATTCTGGAACACTTTGTAGGAGGCTCATTAGCGTTGGGGAGGTTCGCAAGTGTGGACCGCCGTTAGTTTTCTGACCATTTTTTTTTTAAGAGCGCGGATTGTTCCAGGGCTCAGCCGGGGCAGAAGAGGAGGGGGCCGGGGACATCATGGGGAGGTAAGTACAATGTATATTATGTTTATTTTACTTTGTTTTATGTTAATGTATGTGTACTAATGTAATTTATTTTTTTTTATTTTTTTAACAGGGGCCGCTCCGGAGAAGAAAACAAGAAGGACGGGACATGCTGTTAAGGCGAGTAGAATATTTAGAATATCTACTATGTTTATTTATTTTATGTAAATGATGCACTAATTTTTTATTTTAAAATAAAAAGATATCCAAAGCCTGTCAATACTGTTCAATCACTTATTAACAAATGGAAAATTCAGGGATCTCTTGATACCAAGCCAAGGCCAGGTAGGCCAAGAAAGATTTCAGCCACAACTGCCAGAAGAATTGTTCGAAATACAAGGAAAAAGCCACAGGTAACCTCAGGAGAAATACAGGCTGCTCTGGAAAAAGACGGTGTGGTTGTTTCAAGGAGCACAATACGACGATACTTGAACAAAAATGAGCTGCATGGTCGAGTTGCCAGAAAGAAGCCTTTACTGCGCCAATGCCACAAAAAAGCCTGGTTACAATATGCCCAGCAACACCTTGACACACCTCACAGCTTCTGGCACACTGTAATTTGGAGTGACGAGACCAAAATAGAGATTTATAGTCACAATCATAAGCGCTATGTTTGGAGAGGTGTCATCAAGGTCTCTAGTGAAAAGAATACCATCCCCACTGTGAACCATGGAGGTGGCTCACTGATGTCTTGGGGGTGTGAGCTCTAAAGGCACAGGGAATCTTGTGAAAATTGATGGCAAGATGAATGCAGCATGTTATCAGAAAATACTGGCAGACAATTTGCATTCTTCTGCACAAAGGCTGCACATGGGACACTCTTGGACTTTCCAGACCCTAAGCACAAGGCCAAGTTGACCCTTCAGTGGTTACAGCAGAAAAAGGTGAAGGCTGTGGAGTGGCTATCAGTCTACTGACCTTAATATCCTCAAGCCACTCTGGGGATATATCAAACGTGAGGTTCATGCAAGACGACCAAAGACTTTGCATGACCTGGAGGCATTTTGCCAAAACAAATGGGCAGCTATACCATCTGTAAGAATTAGGGGTCTATAACCATTACAAAAGACTGCACGCTGTCATTGATGCTAAAGGGGGAAATACACTCTATTAAGAACTAAGGGCGTGTAAACTTTTGATCAGGGCCATTTGGGTGATTTCTGTTATCATTATGATTTAAAAGGAGCCAAACAGCTATGTGATAATAAATGGCTTCATGTGATCACTATCGTTCAATAAAATACTTTTTTTTTTTTTTTTTTGCATGATCAGTCATATTTTCAATATAAAAGCCAAAAATGTCACAATTTCTGGCAGGGTATACAAACTTTTGAGCACAACTGTATATATGGATAGATAATATTTTACACATGATCTCAGAACTATATGCAGCTTCTTGTCTGGCGCTAGCTATTTTATAAGCAATTGTAAACAATAATTAAGCCCCTGAATTCTCAGGTCTGTTTATCCATACATTTATCATGGCAGCTACTTTACATTGCAGAATGCATATGGTTATTTCCTTATGCGTTTGCTGTGGTCTGAGAAGAAACTTTGTTAAGCGTCCTTATGTGAACACAGTAGACAGGCAAAAAAAAAAAAAAAAAGGATCTGCATTGTCATTGGCTAAAAAGCCATACCCCATAGTATAAGTTCTGAGGGAATGGCAAAGGATGTTATACGTATGAAATCTTCTGCTAAAAAAAAAAAAAAAAGCTCTAAATGACGGTGAAGGACAATTTCCTTTATTCACATACACCTCTTAAAGCAAAATTTTCTTTAGTGGATAGATACTTATTATAAGAACACAGAGATTATAAATTGGGTTAAACTATAAGTGTTGATGTCACAAACCTGGCTACCCTCTTGAATTGTAGCCAGTGTCAAACACATTAGAATGGCATCCGCAGCCCCTCCCCCTACCCTCTTGAATTGTAGCCAGTGTCAAACACATTAGAATGGCATCCGCAGCACCCCCCCCCCCCCATTAGAAGTTTTGTGAGACTTCATAATAACGTGAAAAAATGAAAAATAAAAGCTACTATATGGTGTTAAATAAAATTAAATGTTTGATCATTTTTAATCTAAGAACATAATTAGGTAGGAAGAGGTAATAAAGCATGTAATTAGAAAGAAAATAATAGTGATGCCTCTGTTGGGCCCTTGAGGCATCCATGATATTTTAGAGAATGGTGTAATGTTTAAATATGGACAGAGACAGAGCTTCTAAATTATCTTGTAATTGCAGGCATTTGTGCAAGGAAGGGAGTGTTAAACAGGAAAAGAAAGCCTTCCCCCAGGCACTGGTCATCGGGCTCCAAGCTTGCATGAAGTCCTGAAGCCAGACCTGATAAGATTCTCTAGGCACAAGCTGCTAAAATTAAGTGTTTCTTTAAAAATGCTTTTATACTTAGGGCTTGTATATCTGTTAACCTTGTTAGTTATCTACTTCACAAATGTGTGATGTGTTTCTTATACTAGTTATCCTTTAAATCTTTAGGAATCAGATTCAATAAATGCTAACCAATTAAAAATGACAACTTTGTATTTTATTTTATTATATGCATGTATTTATGTACGTATTTGTAGGGCATCATATCTCTAGTTGTTATTGTGTCATTTAGGCCAAACATCCATGGATTTCCCCCTTGAGGGTTGGAGGCTGAATTATTTTAAAAACTAGGGAGACAGACAGAAACCCCCCAAAACACACAAGTACATAGGTGTATAATATTGCCAAATAGGAGGGCTGAGATATGGCTCACTAAAAGCCCAGTACTTAACTACATAAATAGCAAATAACAACACCAATGCCTGGAAAGTAGACACAGGCCAGATTTCATATTCCTGCAAATCCCCAGACAAAAAAATATATATTAAAAGTCCCCTGTTTCGACATGTGCCTCATTTGTTAAAAAAAAAAAAAAAAAGAAAGTAAAATCAGACATTTTTTTCAGTTTTATTTCTGAACTGGCAGTATTAAAGTAAAAAACAATGGCAAATGTCTAAAAAATAAAAATAATGTTGTATAAGTGGGTTGAATAAGAGAACCACAATGTATCAACTCAGGGAGAGAACATTTTGCTTGAATTATAGCATCTCTAACTCCTGGACTGAGGAATATTGAGCCATTCCTCCTTACAGACTAGATACAGCTCAGTGAAAATGTGTGGTGCCCATCGGTAGTCATTCCAAAAGGTATTTAGGTCAAGGCTTTAGCTAGGCCACTCAAGCACATTCTTCTTTGGGCACTGGTCAGTTGCTTTAAGTCATTGTCATGTTTAAAAGTGAACCAACATCCAGACTCAGGAATGCAGATTCTGCTCAAGAATTTGCCTGTACTTTACACCATCCATCTTCCTTTCTATCCCAAAAAGTGCCCAAGTCACAGATGATGAGAGCCGCCCCAACAGCAGGATGCTGCCACTACCATGATTTACAGTAGCAAGTTGTATTGGTTTTTCCCCCATACATCCTGTTTTGCATTCTGGCCAAAATACTTCATTTTGGTCTCTTCTGTCCACAGCACCTTTAGTCTTTAAAGGGTAACTTTGGTGATCTTAGAAAGAGCTCTCTAAAGAATAGTTGGTTAGTGCCCGATAGGAAAAAAAAAACTTTTACTCCGAAATTAAACAATGAATGTTTTAATCATGCCCCCAGAGAGTTTGTGTTGTGTCGCTCAGTCATGTCTGCCTTTCCGTGACCTCATAGACCACAACACACCATGCTTAGCCACTTGGTATTCATGGCAGAGATACTGGAGTGGGTTAACAGTTCCTTCTCCAGTGGGCCACATCATACCGCTCCTGGTATTCCTAAGTTGTCTCCCATCCAAGTACTGACCAGGCCCAACCCTGCATGGCTTCAGGGTAGTGAAATATCTTGATTCTCTGACTAGAATCAAACTCAGGTCACAGTGGTGAAAGCACCAAATCCGAACTGACTTGAAAGTGTATTTGTTTGCATAGCTAGCAGCTCATGTTACATTACTGTTGGCTACTCAAGTGTGATCTCAAAAGTGTTCCAGTTTGGTACTTCCCCCCTGTGCTGTTCCACTCCTGAGCCAATACATCATTCAGAAGGTGGACAAAACAAGTAGGGAGATCTAGAGCATAGTTTAAAAAAGTGATTAATTGTTGCATGGTAAACTTTTAATAAATGATCCATGCTTGTCAAGCCCTTCCTATTCTTTGAAGAGCCCTTTATAGGACAATTAAAGTGGTCCTTTAAGTTTCTTTTAAGCAAAACATAATCCATACTTGATGTGGCCTTTTTCTTGCCACCATCCCATAAAGACTACATTTGTTTAGAATAGATTTGTGGAGTCTATACATCTTTAAAGTTGTCTTGCTTATTGATCCAGTATGGAAGGACAACCTGATCGAGGCAAGGACTGGGTGGTGCAAGACACCTTGACTATATACTCAATTGGATACTTAAACCATCTGAAATATTATCTCCTGACTTGCTTCTTTCCACAACTTTATCTTAGAAGTTCTTCTGAGAGCACCTTTCCAGTGATTTTTTTTTGCTTTGAAATACACATCCAAGCACTGGAATTCACTAGAATCACATGTTTTTTGATCTTATCAAGAGGACCACAACTGACTACAGGTGGGACCCACGTAGATTGTTGTGTTATCTGCAAGTTGTTTTTTTTTACTCATAAAAAGAAAATAAAGTAAAATACAAAACACTGATGGATAGGAAGAAAATAAATAAATAAATAAAAATAACGAACATACACTTTCTCTTCTCATATTCTTTCAAACGTAGATTTTTATATAAGAACATGGCAATCCAATTGGAGTTAACCAGGAGATAAATAAAATGGTATAAAAAAATAGGTTAAGGCATTTTAATGGTCAAATAGTCTGAAAGACCCAATTAAATCTGTTCAAAACAAGTTAAGCCAATTTTCCATTGAAGTCTGGCGGAGGGAGAAAGGAGCTCATAGGGTTAGTGGTATTGTTTTAAAGAATAATAATAGTAACATAAATTCTATGTCTTCCAAAGAGACCTTTTTAGGATGTTTTTTTAGATGATCATTGTGATAATGCTATATAATCCAATTATATTTGTTTATTTCTATCTACTATAGTCATGAGTTCAGTCCATGTTGGTAAAGATTGTTTTTTCCAACCTCTCGCTATAAGCCACTTAGCTGCTATTAAAGTATTTGGAATTACATTACTCTGTTTAAAGCTAATTTTATCTGGTAAAATATGAAATAATATAATCTCAAAAGTTAATTCTAGATGAAATGTAATAATTTTAGATATGTGTACTATACATGTTGACCAATTTATTTTTTATATGGGCACAATTCCACCATATACTGTATGTTGTTGGGTTCTATGTGGTCTTTGCATCTCCAGCAATATCCTTGGGTTTCTAGTGGAGCTATTGTCTTTAATTTATTTGGGGTCATATACCAACGCTGCACCAGTTTAAAGTAGATTTCTCTTAGTGATGAATTCTTTATGTTTTTCTCTGTAAGTTGATTGGTTACTAGATCAAGTTTACACAAAATGCATATGCAAGGAGGGCAATCACTAATACAAATAAGGTAATTCACTGTTGTAATAAGTTGGAGTGTTTTAGAATGTTATTATGTGAATAAACATGGAACAAGCTCCAGTTGAGATGTTTGCATTACATAAATAACAATTTTATACAAAATCGCTATGTGGTAAAGTGAGAGAAGTTCTTCAGTAGATGTAGTAAAACACAGGAAGCAAAAACATGTATCTCCAGGGTCAATACAAGGCTTTGTCAATGGAGCTTTTTGTGCCAAGGGGTTTTCAACTGACAAGAGGACATCATTTGACGTTAGAAGTAAAAACATTCCACCTTAAAGAAAGAAAAGGGTTCTTCACAGTAAGGGTGGTTAATCTTTGGAATTCTCTACCAAGGGAGGTGGTGACAGCGGATTCGATAGATAACTTTAAAAAGGGACTGGATGTATTTTTGAGTAAAGAGCATTCAGGGTTATCCTGGATAATTAGAGAGGGAGTATTGATCCAGGGATGAATCCGATCGCCAGTATCTGGGGTCAGGAAGGAATTTTATATTTTCCCCCTTTTGAGACAATTGGCAAAGTTTCACTGGGGTTTTTGTTTGCCTTCCTTTGGATTTATTAATTTGCATATTTTGGATCTAAAAAAAGGTTGTATTGATGGACAAAAAAAAAATGTTGTCAACCTCAAATACTATATAATTGTAGAAAAAAAATCAGTGAGGGATTCAGGGTTATTATTAGTCCTTATTTATAAGGCAGCATTTTCATCGGTACAGTAAGGTAGGGGAGTACCATAGTATAAGGTGTGCATAGACATACATATAATACAGTGAGGTCCATACAGTCTAGAAGTGCCCAGACAAGGCACAGAACACAGCATCCTAGAATAGAATGTACCTTACCTGATCATTCCTATTCTAAAGGAAAGCTATCCACATATGCGCAGCCCTGCATCGCATACAATAAGTATTATTGCAGACATACCACTGCTCTGCCACTTCACTACCCTCGCCCTTTGATGTCACGTGGTGTAAACTGTTCCTCTTTACTATGTTGGCGCCTTTATTCAAATTTGGCGTGATTGCGTCACACATGCCGTCGGAGCCACGTCGCGGCGGGTTCATTACGCCTGCGCGTAGAGCGGCAAGATGGCGGACAGTGCGGAACTGAAGGTAAAGCGCAGCTGGAATTGCGCGGCCGGGATCCCACCCTGTGTACGGCGCGGGGAGCTGGGTAACACGGGCTCGGGGATCGGAGAGGTGGGAGAACCCAGGGAGGCGAGTGCCGAGGCCGGGGGAGCTGAAGTGGGGGGGACGCAGCAGGGTAGCGGTCGGTGTTATTGTTGGTGCTGCCCGGGGGGAGGAGGATGGGTCGGGGTGTGTGGGGGGAGAGATGGACTGACCCGAGAGGTGTGAGGAGGGGCATGAGGAGTAGTCCTGAGGGCAGGATGATGGCTGTGCAAGGAAAGGACTGATGGCTCTGTAGGTTGTACTGAGTGTCTAACCATAACATGGGGCTAGTGTTATATGTACGGGGAGAGACACTGACCAGGGAGGCTGACAATGCTGCACAGGAAGTGTATGTGATAGCAGCAGATCACTAACACCACGCTGTCTCCAGTGGTCTGGGATTCCAGGATCGTGAGTAGGGGGCTACCCCTGTATAGTCGTGGGAGATGGCAGTGCTGTGTAGCCGGGTGTACAGGGTGTATATGATATCTGATTACAGGATCATGAGTAGGGGGCTACCCCTGTATAGTCATGGGAGATGGCAGTGCTGTGTAGCCGGGTGTACAGGGTGTATATGATATCTGATTACAGGATCATGAGTAGGGGGCTACCCCTGTATAGTGATGGGAGATGGCAGTGCTGTGTAGCCGGGTGTACAAGGTGTATATGATCTCTGATTACAGGATCATGAGTAGGGGGCTACCCCTGTATAGTCATGGGAGATGGCAGTGCTGTGTAGCCTGGTGTACAGGATCTCTGATTACAGGATCATGAGTAGGGGGCTACCCCTGTATAGTCATGGGAGATGGCAGTGCTGTGAAGCCTGGTGTACAGGGTGTATATGATCTCTGATTACAGGATAATGAGTAGGGGGCTACCCCTGTATAGTCATGGGACATGGCAGTGCTGTGTAGCCGGGTGTACAGGGTGTATATGATCTCTGATTACAGGATAATGAGTAGGGGGCTACCCCTGTATAGTCATGGGACATGGCAGTGCTGTGTAGCCGGGTGTATATGATCTCTGATTACAGGATCATGAGTAGGGGGCTACCCCTGTATAGTGATGGGAGATGGCAGTGCTGTGCAGCCGGGTGTTCAGGGTGTATATGGATCACAGCACCATGCTGTCTCCAGTGGTCTGGGACCTGCCCTGAATACAGATTCATGAATAGGGGGCTACCACTGTATAGTAATAGGAGATGGCAGTGCTGGGTGTATATGATCTCTGATTACAGGATCATGAGTAGGGGGCTACCACTGTATTGTAATAGGAGCTGATGCATTGTATGTGGGTGGGATTATGGTGTTTTTAGGGTATATACTTGTTAGCTTTATAGATCATTTTTGGGTCTTCATTTCCTTGTCATTCACCAGCATCATTCTACATGTCTGTCTGCTTTCCATCCATTTCCATTCACCTCCCCCACTCACCCATCCCCCACCTTATACTCTCCTCTCACTATTCTTGTCAGAGCCCTGCTGGAGAGGTGATAAGGCAGCCTATCTCCTGTGGTGTGAGACACTGCTAGGGATTTCTTACAAAGATGCTTTCTATTGTCTGCTGTGGACTGGCCTCCTATATTTGTATATGTTGTCTGTACTATAATACCTTCCCATTGGGCCCCATGCTAATGTTGCTTTACTTTGGTTAGACCGAGCTGCAAACCATCTAGGTGTATGGGGTTCCTAGAGTGTGCAGGCTGTAGCTCTTTGGTAATGTTATATGTGTTTGTTAAGCTTAACAAGACTGGATTCAAATGATGGTATTGGCAATTAATATTAAATAATTTGTTTAAATTGCATGCTGTATTGTATGTACTAACTCAGTCCAGTGTGATTTTTATATTGTTATAAAAGAAAATACTAAACCGTGTTCCCTTTTTTAAATTTAGTTTTTTATAATTTTACTCATGCTTACAGTTGCTCTGTATTACAGAAATAATGAAATCCTATATATATATTTATTTTACACACACACTTAGAGGCAACCTATTGAGGCTATATACCAGTGGTGGCGAACCTATGGCACGCGTGCCACAGGTGGCACGCCGTGCCCCTTCTGTGGGCACGCGGCCATAGGTCGCCGGCAGCATGCTGGGTCTGCTCATCGTGCGCGAGCACGGCGCCTGAGCGCTCTCCTGTCACTTAAAAAAGGAAGGGCTGTGCTAGCGTGCGTGCGCGCGCTCGGCGCAGGCGAACAGACACTCCTCGAGATCCGCAGGGGGAGAGGCAAGGGGAAGGTAAGAGTTATGGGGCAGGGGAGAGACAAGGGAGAGGGGGAGAGAGAAGAGGGTTGAGACAAGGGGGAGGGAGAAGGGGAGAGACAAGAGTGGAGGGAGAGACAATGGTGTAGGGAGCCAATGGGGAGTTGGACAGATAAGGGAGAAGGGGAGAGACAATGGAGAAGGGGGAGACAAGGGGAAGTGGAGAGACAAGAGGGGAAAGAGAAGGGTGGGGGATACAAGTTAGAAGGGGAGAGAGAAGGGGGAAGACAGTGGAGAATGGGAAAGAGAAGTGTGGGAGAGAGATAGAAGGGTGTGGGAGACAAGGGAGAATGGGAGAGACAAGGTTGGGTGAAACAAGGGGGTAGAGAGAGCAGGGTGGGAGAGACCAGGGGGAGAGACAAGGGTAATGGGAGACACAAGGGGAAGGGGAGAGACAAGGGGGGAGACAATGGGGAGGGGAGAGACAAGGGGGAGAGAGAGTGAATGGTGGGAGAGACAATAGTGAAGTACAAGGAGAGACAAGGGTGGGGGTAGAGACAAGAGTGAAGGAGATACAAGGGTGGGGGAGAGATAAGCAGAGAAAGAGGGAGGGAGGAAGAAAGGAGAGCAGAGAGAAGGGAGGATGGAGAGAAAGAAAATAGGGAGAGGCAGAAGGGAAAGGAAGAAGTAAGAGAGTGAGATGGGAGAGAAGGTAGAGGCACATGAGAGGAAGGGAGAGGAGAGAGAAAGGAAAAGGGAGATGCAAAAGGGAGATGCAAAAGGGAGATGCAAAAGGGAGAGGTAGAGAAGGGAGAGGTAGAGAAGGGAGAGGTAGAGAAGGGAGAGGTAGAGAAGGGAGAGGTAGAGAAGGGAGAGGTAGAGAAGGGAGAGGTAGAGAAGGGAGAGGTAGAGAAGGGAGAGGTAGAGAAGGGAGAGGTAGAGAAGGGAGAGGTAGAGAAGGGAGAGGTAGAGAAGGGAGAGGTAGAGAAGGGAGAGGTAGAGAAGGGAGAGGTAGAGAAGGGAGAGGTAGAGAAGGGAGAGGTAGAGAAGGGAGAGGTAGAGAAGGGAGAGGTAGAGAAGGGAGAGGTAGAGAAGGGAGAGGTAGAGAAGGGAGAGGTAGAGAAGGGAGGAGTGAGGGAGAGGGGAGAGGCAAAAGGGAGAGGTAGAGAATGGAAAGAAAGGAGGAGTGAGAGACACAGGGAAGGAAAGAGACAAGGGGGTAGAGGCAAGGGAGAAAACAGACAATTGTGAGCGGTACAAGAGAGGAGAAATAAGGGTGGGAGAGAGAGAAGGATGGAGGGAAGAGACAAGGGAGAAGGGGAGATACAGGGGTGGTGGGAGACAAGGAGGAAGGGGAGAGACAAGGGGAGGGGAGAGAGAAGGGTGTATGATCCAAAGGGGGGGGAGACAAGGGAGAAAGGAAGAGACAAGGCTGGAGGGAGAGACAAGGGGGAGGGGAGAGACAAGGGGGAGGGGAGAGACAAGGGGGAGGGGAGAGACAAGAGGCGAGAGAGTAGGGTGGGGGGAGAAGGAAAAATGGGGGAAGAGACAAGGGGGAAGGGGAGATACAAGGGTGGGGGAGAGACAAGGGGGAAGGGGAGATACAAGGGGGAAGGGGAGACATAAGGGGCAGGGGAGAGACAAGGGAGAATGGGAGAGAGAGAGAAGGGTGTAAGAGACAAGGGGGGAGTGAGAAAGTGAGAGACAAGAGTGGAGGGAGAGACAAGAGGGAGTGGTAGTCAAGAGAGAAGGGGAGAGACAAGGGAGAAGGGGGCGACAAGGGGAAGCGGGCAAATGCATTAAGGGAGCAATGTATAAAATTGCTATTTTTGGATTAAAAGAGTGAGGTGCATTGTATTCTCATTTGCATGGCCCTGCCTTTTAGACATGTGAATGGGCTTATTAATGTAATATTAAATTCCTCTCTCTAAAAATGTATATATATATACATACAGTGGGGGGGGGGGGAAGTATTTGATCCCCTTCGGATTTTTTTTGTCCATGACAAAGAAATGATCAGTCTATAATTTTATCAAAAATGACGGGAATACAATTGTAAGGCTGGCAATGCTGTTTGCCACATAATGTGAGGCTTTTGCTCCTCTGAGCACCATTTGCATGGCGCGCACTAACTGCCATTTGTTTTATTTTCAACGTTCTGCGTTCCTGTCGTTGTTCGTCTAAGACTCAGTATTCAGGTTTAATTGCCGTGTTGGCACTTAGAGGAAAAAAAAGTTGACATGTATTGCGGTTTGGGCACTCGGGCTCAAAAAGGTTCGCCATCACTGCTATATACAGTCATATGTTACTGTTCGATAACAATACTGTAAAAATGACCTATTCTTAGACCTAGAAATGATTTTCATCTTCACCTAAATCGTATCTTGCTTGATACCTTGGTTGCATCCCATTTGTTCTAGGGCAGTTTTTCAAATGATTAATATTTTAAATATATATATATATATATATATATATATATATATATTTTTTTTTTTTTTTTTTTTTTTTTTTTTTACTGTTTATTCCTTGATCATCTAGAATGTAAAAAAAAAAATGCTAGCTGCTGCCCATTTATATTTAATGTAGACACATCCTTAGGCAGGATTCCACCCTAAAGTAAGATGCAATCTCAATTTCTGTCTAGTTTTATCAAATTAGTATAGGGGGCTAATGTACAGTATACTTTGTTAATGTTATTGATTTATTTATTTTGAAGAATACCCTTAGTATATTAGATCATGACTTGCACCAGATGTGTAAGTTCTGTTGGGATGATGTATAGGACAGGTGTACCAGACACATCCCCACGCCTGGCCATGTGGTTTACACAAAAACAGCTGAAATCTTTCTTTAGGATATGTGAGTTGCATGTGACACTACGATGTCACAGCATTGATAATGCCAGATTGAAGATATATTATAGAGAATAGAACGCTGTGTTCATATCCGTCAGTATTCTGATAGTTCTTATCAGTGACCATTCTGTTTTACTTATCTCCTATACATCTTGTCTTTTCATTTTAGATATTTACTTAACACTGTTTATGTAAGTAGCATGGCATTTCGAGTTGCACTGCCCCAGGAAGTAACTTTTACGCATAGTTCTCTCGTGCTAATATTTTATACACACCTCTATATTTTGTCTTGTACAAAAAAAATGAATAATCTCTGGACCAAGTATTCATGTACATCTCTTCCAGATCATTTTTTTTTTTATCATGCATTTAAAGATTGTGTCTTAAACACACTCATTATGAAAAAGATGCTTTGTCTAGTGCATTATTACATTACGATGAGGCAGGGATAGAATTGGTTTTTATTTCACTAGTCAAACTAAGGTGTGTCAAGCGCACTGCTTTTGGTTTATTTTTGTATAATATGGAAGACTTGATTAAAGTGGCCCTTTAAATCTCAGTTCATGACTCAAATTCAAATTATTGGATTGTTTTTCATCTGATGTACTCAGTGATAGCTTATGCTAGAGGTCTCTCCTGTGAATCACATGCAATTAATGCTTTTATTAGATACAGTTTAGTGCAGTTTACTAGTGTAACTGCAAGCACCTTTAATCCTTATAGCTTGACTTCCTCTCTTTTTAAGAAGGCTGTTAGATTTTTTTTGTTTAAAAAACAGCTTGGTAAATCATGGGAGCCTCCTAACTTATACATACTTCTTCTCTATCCCCCTTTAAAAGAAAAGTTTATCTGGCTCCCCACGAACTTTGTTGGCTCATAAATATCATATACATTTGTCAACCCAGGCATTATGGTCACTTATTGTTTTAAACTCAATACTGTCTGTGTAATGTTCCAAAGTATTCATAATTTTCATATCCACTGTCTGGTTGTCTAGTTTTTGTCATTCAATTTTATATGTGCTGTGTAAATTCATTAAGCTTAAAGAGCCACTGTAACAGCCCGGCTTTAATAAATGTTAAATAGTAAATATTGGTATAAACAACTTCTGTGTTTACTGTGACTTAAAAAAAAACAAAACAAAAAAAACTTGAAATTGGTGTGAAAATTATCCATTTGCAGTGTATGTCTTATCTCAGTTTTTGGATGGGTGTAGCTCCCATCTTATCCATTGTTGTAGAATATGGTGCACAGATTCCTGCAGTTGCTTATTTACTGCACAGCCTTATTGGCAGTCAGCCACAGTTTAAAGGGAGAATTTGGTTTTAGTGTGCTAGAAGGTAAACCTTTCATTAAGGATGTGTAAAATGAAAAGTTGTGTGCTGATTTTATTTATTTATATATATATATATATTTGCTGCACCATTAGTTTTAACCTTGTTAAAACTAAATTTCATAAACTAGCTTAGTTATGTATAGGAAAAACAATTACATGACAGCACTGTACGATGTAAGCATTTTTATAGATAGACTGATACTATTACAGCTGTTTTTATAGTTGGCACTAATAAAAAGTACCCTGCAAATGTCCTAATTCTGGTAGGGATAAGAATATTTCCAGTTGGTCCGATTGATAAAACAAAACAAAAAAACACTAACATTTGCTAGATAACAATGCTTTGCGTTGGTGCTGATAACATTACATAAGGATGTTCATAGAGCCAAATCACTTATTTTATCTTTCACTATGGTGATGATTGGTTGCGCTTAATCAGTTTGTCAAATGTCAAGTTATTGTGCTTTGACTTCTGCTTATTTCTGGACATTTCAAGAATGTAAATATTTACTTACTACTCTGTTCTATATAATGTACTAGCGAATTGATCGTCAAAAAAATGACGGCAATAGAATTGTAAGTCAAGGAATGGTGTTTGGCATAGACATAATTTTTTGTGGTGGTGTGAGATCTCGGTGATGATTGCGAGCCTCGCGCTGAGCGCCTTCGGTGCTCATCGCGTGGATCACAAAGAGTGTCTTCGGCGCTCATTGCGAGCCTCTTGGTTGTTGTGCTTTTTTTTTTTTTATCAGAGGCGCTTTTGCTGTCATTGTAAGGTCGGCGCTGATCTGCTTATTGCAAGGCTGTCCCCTAGTGTCGTTTGTGTGCTATGAGTACCGTTGGCGCTCGTTGTGAGGCGCGCAGTGAATGTCTTTTGCGTTTATTGCGATAGTGTTTTTATCTTTTTGTCTATGTATTTTGTGATGCTAATTAAATAAGTAATAAATTAATATACTTTACCTATTTGAAAGTAATACATGCAGGAAGCATTGTGCTGAAGAGCTGACAATCTGTTTTGATGTTCCTGCAGCATACAATGTAGGTTTGCACTGTTGTGGAGCTGAGGTGTAAGTGTCAGCAATGTGTGTAGTGTAAATAGGCTGCGTGCGCGAGGGGAAGCCGTTAGTGTAGCTGGGTAGTTCCAAATTCTGTAAGGTAGTGTTTTAAAATGGCGGCGAATGTGTATGTGGTTTGTATGATGAAGCTTACTTGCTAATGGTGTATGTTGTAGGTCGTACGGGTTTTTGTAAAAAACGTAATTTGCTTTGTGGAATTTATCGGCTTTAGGGGTTGTGTAACCTCGTTTTTGGAGTTTTTTTTTTTTTCTCTTGCTTAGGGGATTTTCGAGTGTGTAAACTTTTTGTAAATTTGACAGAATTCGAGGTTTAAGCAGTGTTGCAGAGGTCCTGGGTGTCTTTCCCAACCCCCCCCCCCCCCCCCCCCCCCCCTCTTTGGTGTGGTGGTGTGGGTAAGGTTTTTATTTTTGTTGTTGTTTTTTTTTTTTTCATGTTTGCCGCTGTTTCTAAGTCCTGCGGCTCGTAATTTTTTTTGTGTAAGTCCGTAGTTGGTCATTGCGTGTTTATGCCCCCCCCCCCCCAAGAAATGCGGACCACCTCTTTAGCGAGGGTCCGCATTCGCGGCCTGCAATTGGCCTATGGCTCATTGCAGCCGACGTGGGAGCCTCCACCTCCGCAAATGCGGACCCTCGCTTCGCAAGGGGCCATATTTGCGGACGGAAAGTCGTAGGGGGTTGTAGGGATGAGTGCCGGTGCTCATCTCCAACAGCGCAAGGAGTGCCTTTGGCGCTGCTTGCCAGCAACTGCAGTTGTAGCGGGCTCGCTATGTGAACCCGCAAGCATTGGCAACAACCCGCATGCTGACAACTATATATGTGATGGTGATATTACATTTCAGTATCTTCCTTCTTGCCCAGCAGATGGATTGCAGTTGGTAGTGATGGTCTTTTAGATGTTGACGGTGAAACCAGGATTAGAATTGCTGTTCATTCAAACACATGTTTTGCCCTCCCTGGACTTTCTCAAGGTGACAACTTTCTCATTGATAAAGTCCATGAAAGACAAAACATACACGTGAAGGAGGGGTATTTCTAATCGCTAATTCACCATTAGGGTTCCCTGGTGGTCCAGTGGTTAGGATTCGGTGCTTTCACCACTGCAGCCTGGGTTTGATTCCAAGTCAGGGAACCAAGAGGTCACACGACCCTGAGTCTGAACAGGGTTGGGCCTAGTCAGTACTTGAATGGGAAACCACCTGGGAATACCAGTAGCTGTATGCTATGGCCCGGTGGAGAAGGTACTGGCAATCGATTGCAGTATCTCTGCCATGAATACCAAGTGGATCAGCATTACCTGGTGTGTTACGGTCCATGAGGTCACGGGGAAATGGACACGACTGAACGCAAAAACCCCCACTATGAACTACTAAAAGACCATCACCAACCACTAAATGCACTTTAACTATCTGGGCCATATGCCAGGAGTATACCTGAAATAAGATCCCTAAAGAGACTGTTTGGTCTGGAGAGGCTCCACTATTTTTTATTTTATTTTTTTTTCACCAAGGACTTGTAATCAACAATGTTGTGCCTGCCATCCTGGAAGTATGTGGACCTTATACAGACATGACTTTCTAATCATTCATTATGATGCACTGCAGCATGTGAGTTATGTTATGCAGTTGGCCTTTTTTTTTTTTTTTTTACCATAGCAATTAAAACAATACAGTTAAATGCAATTTTAATGCCTTTTGGAGGAGAAAATGCTTGTGATGGCTCCAGAGCTACAGATTCACTCAACTCTGATGTGGTATACTGGTGCTTTTTGTTCTGTTCATTTTTTAATATTTAAACTTTTTAAGCTTGATGTTATGTTTGCCTATGTTACAATGATAATGACACTGTTTACATAGTGTTCACATCCTGTATGAAGCGTCACTTGTCACAAAGATGTAGTCATGTGGTCTTCTAGATTTCAGGGAAATTCTGGTCATGGTTCCAATTGCAATACTTGTAATTTGTTGCATTTGCCTAATTTGCTTCAAGTTGAAACCATTGTACATTTTGTGTCCTAGATTTGGGTTTATGTATAGTTTGAACTCTAGTTCTTGATTTTAGGGAGTTTGATTTGACTTTTAGAAATTGGAGATAGAGGGTCTAGTTCTTTAACAAAAACAAAAGAACAGGCTTGTGGGAATTATTTTGCCCCTGAAAGGTGATCTACAGAACAGAAATGACCTGTCATCTGTCAGTGGTAGTAGATTGTATGCCTATGCTGGTGTGAGTTGAGTCTTAAATATACATATATCCTTTTATAAAGTGGCCAATGAGTAAGCTGCTAAGAAATATTTATGCCTCAAACAGAAAAATGTTAGCTAAACTAACTATTATATTTATTACTAAGAAATTGCTTGTCAAAAATGACGGGAGTAAAATTATAAGGCTGGCAAGGCTGCTCGCCACACAATGCGAGGCTATGGGCCCTCTGAGCACCTTTGGCACTTATCGCGAGCCCCGCGCTGAATGCCTTTGGCGCTCATTGCAAGCCTCTCACCCTGTGTCCTTTTTTTTTTTTTTTATATATATATGCGTTGCACTTGCGTGTTATGGTCTTGGATTATGTTACTGGCTTGCGTTAATTGTTACTGCTTAGGACTTTATTTTTTTAAGCCCAGATATTTGGCTAAGAGTGAAAGGGAATTCTGCAGGATTGTTTATTTTTTGTATAGTCAATTTATATATGTACACTATTTTTGAATAATCAAGAAAAACAGATTGTGTAGTGTACATATTACAGTAGGACCAAACTCTCCTGTGGAACGGCATCTAAACATGATACTAACTAAATGCAGATGCATGCGGGGGGTGTTGCAGAGCTAGAAGGAATGTGCTTAGGTTAGCAGCAACAAGTAGCGGTGCCTGCAAGAAGCAGAGCTTGTGACATCTTGGTAATGGGACAGTGTGGGGATATTGGTAGAATGTGTTTTTGTTTTAAAGGAAGTGGTAAGAATAAAACAAGATGTAAATCTTTTAAGACTTCTCCACTGTGATAAGTTATTACTGTATGAAAGTGCTTTTTTATGTTGAGCTCTGTGTAACAGTAATCTGTGTAATATGATAGCCCTTCTAGGATGTGGTTTATTATGTGGGATGAGAAATGAGCAGAGGCAAATCAGTCCGATTATTCCCCCCTCAACCAACCACTTCACATTATTATTTTTTATCCTGATTATTAAATCGGGTAATACCGTATTGGCCCGAATATATGCCGCACTTTTTATTGATTTCTGAGCTTGGAAATTACGGGTGTGGCTTATATTCGCTACCGTAAAAAAATTGCCGATTTGTGGGCTTGAGACTGTTACGCTATCTTGTCATCCATCGCTTTCCCTCTTTTACATTGCAATATTGATTTTTATCTTGCATTTAACCCACCTGCGGGTTCTATTTGGAACACATGTTGTGTTTTTTGTTGTTGTTGTTGTTTTTGTTTTTATTTTTTTGCGATTTTGTAACGTTTTGTGAGCTACGATTTTTCGGCCTGTAAACCGCAAAAGAAGTTAACATAGGTAAGTATCGGCTTAGATTCGGATATTATCATTTTTTTTTCTTGTTGCATTTCACAGGTGAGGCTTATATTCGGGCCAATACGGTAGTAAGGTATCTGCACTGTGTGTTTGTGTAGCACACCAGATTGTCTGAAAAAACGTTATAAGGAAACTGATATGAACCATACAAATAATGTGTTAGGAGTTTGAACTTGCTGATAGTGGCACAGAAAAGGCCCCATTTGTTACAGGAAAAAAAGTGCACAAAATAAACAGTTTTTTAGTTGCAACCAAATGCAATTCTAAGTGGAGATTATTTTTAATACAGAAGTGAAGCTTGTTCAAGAGCTAAAGGTGTTTTTTTTTTTTTCTTCCTCCAGAGGGTTTATTTTTAGACATATACATTTAAATGCAATAAATTTATCAAAGAATCATTTCTTGCATGTACATTTAAATGCATGTTATATGCATCTTAATCTCCACCTCCTGAGGTAGATCTTTCAGTTAATGTTTACATAACATTTCTAACTTCTATATTTTAAGGCATTTCCACTTCCACTTTTTAATCACAACCATTTGCTGCAATGTTTATGTCTGGGTGTAGTTTTCACTTTAAATGGGACATTTTCTGTTTCACTTTAAGGTGCCTGTTATACTATATAAAAATTGCTTGCCATTAGACAGAGGTACGTCCCATTGTGCATTCTGGTGAAAAGATTTTGCATGTGTTCTGATAACTATCGGTACAAAATAAAGTTTAGCCATTTTGTTACTGTAAGCCTTTTGACAACTTGTATAAACCGGTACATTTCATCAGCTGACCATTTTTTAAGGAACAGTGCAGGTCCACAACACCATATCTGCTGCCTGTATTAACAAAGATGAGGAGGGCGTACAACTTTTTTTTTTTTTTTTTTTGTTAATTGCCACTACGGTTTTAGATAACTTTATAAAATTATCTGAGTTTAACATGTACTCTATTCAAATCGGGGCAGAATTAGATAACTATTTAGTTAGTGTTTTTTTTGTATATACAGTATCACCCTGTTCACAACATTGTGCATCATAAAAGACCACTATAGTTAATTTAAAAGTAATGCTCATATGTTTGTTCATTGGGCATAGACTAATTAAACAGTTCGCAGCTCAAAGTAAATTAACTACTTTTTTTTTTTTTCCTCAAGCATAACTGCTTTTCTTTTCCTTGTGCCTTATCAGGAGGCATGACCAGCTTTGCCTGGACCATCATGGAGCTCGGAAGCTGGATGGACTGTCCCTGGCCTTGCAACATGACATAATTAGATTGCATATGCATTACAGTGGTCTTTTTTAAAGGACCACAAAAGTTGCCATATGTGCTCTGCACCTTGAAAAATCATGTGGAAAATGTTTACATTTTTAAAATTGATCAAGAATTGACTTAGATATTGTCCTTTTTCGTTTAGCCTTTGAAGCCATCCCACAAGAACCTGCATAAATAATGAGGCTGGGGTCTGTAACTGCTATACATTGAATTATGGATTTATACTTACTTGATAAGCAGGTTATGGTGGCACAGTGGTAAGAATTCTGTATTAATGATTTTTTTTATTTTTTTTTTACATTGATAAGTCACAGGTTCAATTTTTTTTTTTTTTTTTCGGCCTTCCACTTTTTTTTTTTTTTATTAAAACGTTATCAAGTGTGTGTGTGTATATGTGCATATATGTGTGTGTGTGTGTGTGTGTGTGTGTGTAATTTTATATATATATATATATATATATATATATATATATATATATATATATATATATATATATATATATATATATATATATATAATTACACACACACACACTTTAAT
This sequence comes from Discoglossus pictus, assembly GCA_027410445.1. Taxonomy (NCBI): domain Eukaryota; kingdom Metazoa; phylum Chordata; class Amphibia; order Anura; family Alytidae; genus Discoglossus; species Discoglossus pictus. The sequence continues at coordinate 169,040,452 of CM050167.1, read as the reverse complement.
AATGAAAAAGAAAGTGGAAGGCATTGATTTAGAACAATGACTTATGAGGGAAAACATTTTATGAAACACGTTTTGTAAACCAAACTAATTTCATTATTTGAACTAGATATGTAATTTATTTGTGTGTGTATATATTTCTTTTAAAATAAGTAGTTCACATAAATTTATTTTAAAAAATAAATAAAAAACAAGTCAGTTATCCGATACTGACATATGAGGCTTTTATATAAGCTAAAGAACATATTTCTGATTTTTTAAAACCGTAAAGAAATAGGCAGTCTTGGTGGGAATCCAACCCAGCAACATCTTTTAAAGGCAGAAACACTAGCTATGTGCCACCAGCTCAGCTATATAGTAGCTGCCATAATTTACTGAAATAGTTTCAATGACAGTCACTGCCTTATTCTAACCTTCTACTCCTGATTCTAATTAATTCATTGTTCCATGCGGTACAGAGCTCATTACTCATTCAGACAGATTGAAGTCAATGGAACAGCCTGACTTCTATTGATCAAAACTCCATGAATTCTGCATCAATTTTCAAAATCAAAGCACTTTATTTTTTATTTTTCACCCTCTATCAAATAGCAGACTTTTGTGATTCTTTAATGGGGATTCCCATGAATCCCCATTAAAGGTTAGAAGATCCTCAGACCAAAAATAGATTTAGAACCACTAATCTAGTTATAATTCAATATGTTAACCCTCATCTGCTGCCCATATGGTCATGATGTCTGATTTCCTGGACATTTTTGTAACACTCCAGCTGGTGAGCATAAATAGATGTGAGCTCCCTAAGAGAACCAACGTTTCTCCACTCTTTCTTCTTCATAAGTGGCTCTGTATTCTAATTTTCACTTTTTTTGTTTTTGTTTTTATTTTGTGACATAAGTTGTTGCTTGGTAGTAGTGCTAACTTATAGTTCATACTGTGTGGGTAACAGAGTTCCTCATAACTTGATGGAGGATGTAAGGCACCTAGTAAGCAGTACTGTCAAGCAATACTAGGTAAAGCATGTCATGAATAGAAACTTGGTGGTCACTTAAAGATTTTCACTTTAATGGGTATCTCACATAAATGTCTCTGACTGCAAAATAATCTCTCTCTCTCAAATCATTGAAGTACTAAGTCCATAATTGTAACGTGCATATTTCCTTTATTTCAAGCAAATGGTTATGAGCCTTAGAGTGTCTGAGCTGCAAGTTCTTCTGGGATACGCTGGACGCAACAAACACGGGCGCAAACACGAACTCCTGACAAAAGCTCTGCATTTGCTAAAGGCTGGTTGCAGCCCCGCTGTTCAAATGAAAATTAAGGAACTGTACCGGCGGCGCTTTCCACTGAAAATACTTACACCTGCTGACTTCTCACTGCCCAGTGTGCACTCTAGCAGCATGCCCTCCAACATGTCACCATCTACCATTCCTCTATCGTATGACAGCCACCCTGCCTCCTCCCCACTACATCCCGTCTCACTCTTGGGACCTAAACATGAACTGGATCTCCCCCACCTGACATCCAACCTTCATCCTGTCCATCCGGATATCAAATTACAGAAACTGCCCTTCTACGACCTGCTGGATGAACTTATCAAACCCACAAGCTTAGGTAAGGCTGCAAAACCATGATTCTGAAGGGATGTGTGTGTGTGTGTGTGGGTTTTGAAATGTGTCTTGGTTCAATAGTTGGTATGTATGATATTGATTCTGTGGTATATTTTAGGTGTTTATTCTTAGTATGAAATTATTGTGCATGTACTTGAAACCCTGGACGTTACCATCCTTGACAGGAAAGCCACCATATTGGAAATCTCTGCACAGCCATCTTTGCATATTGTGTTGGTGATCTATTATTGTAATTTTAATGTTTATCGGACGTTTCTGTATTTCACTGGGAATATAATTATTCTATATTCATCTGACTTTGTGCCTATCCTACCCTCGAACAGAATAATGGCAAATATGTGGCTATATTTCTATGGAATTACATACATTGTGTGTGTTTTTTTTTTTTTTTTGCTTTTACCTACTCCTGTCCACCTTCCAGTGCAGGGTCACCAGCTGCTTGCATTGTTAGTTGAATTCTACTCAATTGTCTGTTCAGGGAAGGTGGGCGGGCAGCAAGTTGTGAATCTCCATATTGCATTTTCCAAGAGGCAGCCATGTGGTATAGCTTCTAGTCCAAGTCTGTTTAACATACTTACTAGGAATTCTTTTGTCTGTGCTAAGTTTTTGCAGTGGAATGATGTCATGAATTGTGTAGGACAATTTTGCACCATTGTTGAAGAAAAACCTTCAGTTCTTTGAGGGATGGAGATGGTCGTCTATTTTGAACCTGTAGGTGAAGATCTGAAGCGTTGTGTGCAATGGGAGGTCATTGGGGAAAGTGTTTAACTTCATCCTGGTGTCTATGAAACTACTCTTCAATTTATTTTATCCTTGTGTATGAGGGCATTCTCATCCTGGAATTTGGAAGATCATGAGGAAAATATATATGTACCATAGGGTGCAACTGCATGGTAGTATAACAGACAAGAAATTAAGCCACTTCACATAACAATCATTGGACCTAATGACTCAGATGAGTCGTGGGTTGAAAGCATCCTTTGCATCCAAACCAAAACTGTCCGGAAATAAGGTGAAAAATGACTTATTGGGCAATAATAATTTTTTTTGAGACTGGGTGTTTCTTCACTTCTGTGGTCACTATTTATTTTTTGAGGCTGTACTTCTGTAGCTCTTCGCAACTATCCTATGAAGTGTCCTGTTCCTATTTATGCTCTTAGACTCGCGAGCACTGGTTTTGTCTGTTTAGTTTGTCATATGCTGTGGGCATTTTTTGAGCCGGTTACCCTTAATACATATGTTTTTGTGCATTTCATTCAAGCACCATTTGTTGTCTTTCATATGCAAGTGTTTTTGTTTGTTTTGTTCTACCTATTTGCACTATTTATTGCTAAAGATATATGCGCTGTTGGGATGGAATCCTAATTTTCTAAGTTTGCATGAAGCTGTTATTCCAATTATGCATGTGCTTACAATTAACAAAAGGTGTTGCTCAGGTATCCATAGGAAAAAGTCAGGGAAATGTTGCTATTTAATTGTAAAAATTAAGAAACATGTAGAAATATAAGGAGCCACTGAGATTTTTTTTTCTATTGCATAAATGTTTGCATCTAATTCAATTTTTAATATTAAATCTCTGGAGTGTGTTTGTTTGTTTTTTTTTTTGTTTTTTTTTTTAAGATTAATAAGAATGCTGTCAAAATACTACTTTACAGAAATTGAAAGTTATGCAAAGTTTAAGAGTTTTTCAACTAACCTTTATATAATATCAGCTACTGTATCTGCAACACTGGCTCAGCTTGTTTTTATGGCTATCTTCTAATTTCTATAACCCAGGTCAACTATAGCAGAATATTGTAACTCCATTTTGTACACCAAATGAATATATTTTTAGACCAGGAGCTTGTTAGAGGAACCCATTTCACTTGAAGGCCTTAAAGCAAAATATCACTGTAGGAAAGTAATGATTTGTTGATAGTTATAGGTAATGAGTTCTATTATGTATGTATATATTTTTATTATGTACAACTAGATTTTATTTGCTAGATATTTTTACAGATACAATGGACTGTGTATACAATGGCTAGTCTCTCCCACTCCAGAGAACAGGGTGGGGGCTGCATTTGGCCCCTGGGCCGACTGTTGCTCACCACTGATCTATACAGTGACTGTGCTGTTTAGCCGTTGTATTCTAGGATGAGAGGGCAGGTTTCCTTGCTCCCGTAGAACATGCTAATCACAAATAGAACTGAACACCCCTGTAACTTGTGTGCCGATGGAAAATTCCAATAGTGAGAATGAAACTGCATGTATTCAGGGCTACATCTAGCAGTGGGGGAGGGGCACTCTGAGTATCCATGACAACCCTGAGCCAATCTGAGTACTCTGTCTGCAGTGCAATTAGGCAAGTCCTCTGTAAAGCTTCTACTGAGATACCCTAGACCTCTCTGGTTAATAGCAGATATTTCACACAAGTTCTGTGCAAGGAAAATGTGCAAAGTGTAGTAGATCCTTTCAGGACTGGAGGATGTAATGTTCATGCAATGACGACTCCTTTTTTTCCCCCCTCTCTTCCTCTTTCACTCTGTCACCCTCCCCCCATGTAATTTGATTCCTTTGTTGCCAGAACTTTCAGGAGTATATTACCAGAGGACATGAGCTATTAAAACCTTGCAGAACTCAAAGTGAATAAACTATATGTATGAAGATTGTGTTTTTATATAGTTCATTGTAAGTGTGTGTTTGTCGGGCTTGACCCTTGAACAGGACCCTGTTGTGCTTCAACTCTCAGCTGCCATTGGATTCTATTTCTAGCTCTTGGTATTGATTATGTTCTTAAAAGAATAGCTGGCTGCTGTCCTAGCCCACTCTGTTTCCTAATTACTTAAGTATCATCTGCCAACAGTAGGAGGAATACCAAAACGATAAATGTGGGGAATGGGATATTTGTAGGCCTGTCAAAGCAGGGCTTGTTAGCTTGCCTGCCTGATTTCTTATTTTACTGTTCTGCTGCAGTTTTTTTTTTTGTCTTGTTACAACTGATCAATCCTTTAGATGAGCTTTTTTTTTTTTTTTTATCCACTCCTTTAGACACAGGAAGAAAATGGTCGTTACATACTACTCAAACTCCTAAAATGTGTGTTCATAATTTCATGACGTTCTAAGTTTAAATGTAGCTGTCAAAGTGCATTAGAAAAATGCACCACCCCACTAACAATGTTTGTGTTTTTTTTTTTTTTTTTTTTATGTGTTTTTTTTTTATGTGTTTTTTTTTTTTTTTTTTTTTAAAGTGCACACCTTAAGCGTTTGCACTTCTAAACCAAAGGGGGGGGGGGGGGGACATACATACATACATACATACATACATACATACATACAGTACCCAGATGCAGCAAAGGAATAACATGCTTTTTTTTATATAATGGCGTTTTTTTAACCTGTTCAGTTACATTGTTTTGCCATCTTACTAATAGTTGAGTTGGTCAACACAAGTGCTAGAAATGGCAAAACTCATCCAGTGTTCCCTTTAGTCTCTGGATTGTAGCTTTCCCCTTTCTGGGAAGTTTCCTGTGTGTAGAGGGAGGCATTGCTATAGAGAAACTCTGTAATTCTTCTGTTTTTGTTATAAGCAAGTTCTGTAGTATTGGTTGTAAGGGGGGAGAGACACACTGAAAGCGTGTCTGGTTCTGTTGGAGGATCTGCTTTTGTGCAAGGTGGCATTATGATTTGGACACAGACGGAGGATATCTTTATTGCCCAATAAAATGTAATGCCTACTGCAGACCGAAATAGGGGAGTTGTTTACAAGCCACACACATTTTGTAAAGAAACTCAAAATGCTTTTCATGTAAAATGCATCCTGTGCGTTCAGTTGTGACCAGAGTGTGTTTGAGTATAGTTACTACTTTCAGATGATATAAGAGTAATCTAGCCTAAACCAATCTTTCAGTTCTGATGGTAAACAAGTTGGATGGAATGTATCTATAAATTGGAGTTTAAGGTTTTTCTGACCCAACGTCCTTGTCTTCTCAGCCTCTGATAACAGCCAACGCTTTCAAGAAACATGCTTTGCATTTGCATTGACACCGCAGCAAGTTCAACAAATCAGCAGCTCCATGTAAGTCTCTCCCTCTCTACCCTCCTCCAACTGCTGGCTTCCCCCACCATGCCCACTACTTGGCAATCATGATGTTCTGTTAAATTTTATTATAATGGAGAAACAGCTGTGACTGAAAGTACATGTTTAATTAAAGCTGTGCCTTTTTAAAGTGGGAACTGACCATGTTTTTTTCTCTTTTTGGAAAAGCTTCTTATACCTGTTAAGTGGGATTAATAACCTTTGTAAAGGTCCTTATAATATAGGCTTTTATTTATTTAATCCTTGATGCACTGTCCTTTAAGTACAGGTTACTATCCAATCTGTGTAGATGACATTCTTAAGACCTCTTACTTGCACAGTATCTTTGAAAGTTCTGGGGTTTCCTTCTCACTTAATTTTTGTTTTATTTTTTTACCTCAGGGATATTTCGGGGACAAAATGTGACTTCACAGTACAGGTACAGCTACGGTGAGTTTCCTTTCCCCATTTCTTTTGCTCAAGAGTAGCTTGGTAAGGTTATACAGTACATAAACAACATATTTAGTTTGCCTACACTGTTCATCTCTCCATCATACATTTTTGTGTGGCGGGTATGACAAACATCAGTCCTAACTCTTACTTCCTTCTCTTAGCTTCTGCCTTTCAGAGACTAGCTGCCCACAAGAAGATCATTTCCCTCCCAATCTCTGTGTGAAGGTGAATGGAAAACCTTGCAATTTGCCAGTAAGTTTCCTAAATGTCCAATGTATGCCTCCTCCCTATTCCTCCACAGCAGTGGTAACTCATCAAACCTTTCGTCTTTTTTACAGGGTTATCTTCCACCAACCAAAAATGGGGTTGAACCAAAGCGACCAAGCAGACCAATCAATATTACCTCACTTGTACGATTGTCCACCACAGTTCCCAACACAATTGTGGTGTCCTGGACAGCGGAAATTGGAAGGGTACAACTCCTTTAATTACTTTTGAGAAGCAGGATAAATTGCACTATAACATACTGATGTGACCCAGTTATGTCCTGTCTGTCTTTATCATGGAAATAATTACTGCTTTTTTATATAAAAGACCCATATTTGCTGTATTTAGTTATGTATTCCAAGATTAAGCAGAACTGATTTTGCCTCAAACTATATATTTAAGTAGCTAAGTTCCTAGTTGCTTATATCCTAACCAAGGAATACAATTTATGTTCAGTGATAGTTGGATGACTTCAAGCAACAAACCAACAGCCTTATTAAATTGCGATTCAGCCAATTCTAAAGGGCTCTATATAAGCACAGAGCATATATTTTTTACAGAAATTTTTAGTTAGTGAAGACCTTGCTGTTGGATAGAAGTTCACTAACAAACAACTTCTGTAAAAAAAAATAAGCTATGTGCTTAAATAGAGCCCTATTCAATTGGCCAAATCGCAATTTAATAAGGATGCAAATTCCATTTTTGACAGGGCTGAATTGATTGGCCATAGTCCTACTTGGGCTAATATCACTTACTGTGATGTTTGGATATTTGTTTATAAGCATTCCATTTTTTGGGGCTTACGTGTGAACACTGTGTTTATAACCATGCTAATTAGAGGGTATGAACCACTAATCTCCTCTCTTGGTATTAATGTCCCATATCTTTAACACACTCCTGCACCTTCCAACTCAATCCTCCTCCTCCTCCTTTTTTTTTTTTTTTTTTCACTTAAAGATGCCCATTCTTCACTTACAAAATATCAGTCTTTACATTTTCTCACAAATTTTCAAAATGTACAATCCTGGTCTTCCTCAAGTCCAAAAACTTAGTATCAGGGTTAGTGTAGTGGGTCTAATTTCATAAGTGCACATATGTTCCAAACAAACTACTTTCCAACATTTTTGTATGTTTTTTTTTTCTAAAATGCAAACTGAAATTCTATATCTTCCTTCAAATTTTTTTTGACAATCTTTGCAAGAAAAAGCAAAAATACATCATGCCATTTCATATGCGCATACAGATATACACTATACACATTTACAGACCATACATGCTTTCTAATCTCCCTGCTAACAATAAGGAGTGTATGTTGCAGGTGTTAAAAACCTTTAGGTCCTCTGTTGAAATAACACCCCTCTAATTAATTTAGCAACACTTAGGAGACAGGTTTTCTCAGAGCCTGACAAGAAGCCCTACATAGATACGTTCGTGTGGGGAAAAAAATATTTAGGAGCCAGCAGAACAAACTTAGAAGCCCAGACTCCAAAGAAGCTTCCACCCCATAAAAGTGTTTTTTTTTGTTTTTTTATCTGATACATAGAGCAGAAAATTAAAATGTAATGGTCCTTTCCACAAGATTCGCACTTGGTTCTAATTTGTGTCTGTAGCTGGTGTAACTAAATGTATTCTACAAGAGCAGAGGTGTTCAGAAGCTGCCTAAAATAACTTTATATTAAAAAAAAGAAGCTTTAATTAACAGAAACTTTAAAAAGGAGGGCACTTCCTTCACCTGTTTTTCCACTCTGATCTGATGGTGCAGAATACTTGTGGTGAAGTATCTGCTGTGCCCATGTACACTGCTGTGTAAATAAAATAAAAAAATGAATTTGCTGACCGTGTCTCATCTATGGTTGTGTGTGTGTGTGTGTGTGTGTGTTTTTTTTTTTTAATTCTGTTTTTGTTTTCTCTCCCCATCTTTTTAGAATTTTTCCTTGGCTGTTTATCTGGTCAAGCAGCTCTCGTCTTCCATCTTACTGCAAAGACTGCGTGCAAAAGGCATACGTAACCCAGATCATTCCAGAGCGCTCAGTGAGTTGTTTTTTTTTTGTTTTTTTTTCTGGCTTTGTACTTTTGTGTAAAGATTTTCAGCTTGATGTTTTCTTTCCCACTTTTATATATTACCAATAACAGTAAATATGCACAAAACTTTTTCCTGGTATACAGTGAACCTGTTATAAGATTCATTCCTGGTGCAGTCACCAAATAAACCAAGGTCTCTATTACATGGCTCCAGTAAGAATAGAACAGTGAAGTTCGTGTAAATTGCTACCTGGCTATCACATCTAAGCTCCAAGAAATGCCACCAGAGAGCTCACAATGTCTATAATACCCTAAGCCCCAAGTACCTGTCCTATAACAGTCTTAAAAATTGATATTGCAAGCATTGCGTAACAATATCTGACATCACTGAAGTTCACTCCGTACTCTGAAATCTTTTTGAAGGCCTGGATAGCTTTAAAAAAAAAAAAAAACTGTGTCGAATTTGAGGCTTGTTTGCTCAGATCTGACCTATTTAAGGAATTCATTTCTCTACCTCCTATGAACCATGGGGTGAGGGTGCAATAAAAAAAAAAAAACTGTTAGTCCACATGGGAGCTCCTTGGTTTTTGTTTTGTTTTGGGTTTTTGTGTGGCTATTTTGCACGGAGGCCCATCCAGGCCTCACTACTTTAGTAAGAAAACTTTTAGAAGCGTTTAAAAAGCAATAGTATATATGAATGCCTATTTGAAAAAGGTCATATGTAGGAGTCCACACAGATTTGAGGAATAGTTTACGCGAAAAAACATTTTAATTTCTATGGGAAGTAAGTAGAAGCTTGGTTCAAGACGACACAGCGGATGTAGTCTTTTGGGATTTTGTAAAGGCTTTTGATACAGCGCTGCATGGAAGGCTGTTGTGTAAGCGAAGGGATGCAAGAATTAAATTATGTGCTTATGGATTAAGAAGCTGGCTAAAAGACCAGAAGCAAACAGTTGTTGTAAATGGAACATACTCAGTGGGGTTCCCAAGGTTCAGTATTGGGTCCTCTCCTTAACATATTTGTTAATGACTTCAGAAAGAGGACTGGGAAGTATTGTCTCCATATTTGCTGATGGCACTAATTTTAAATCAAAGTGATGTACTTTCCCTCCAAAGGGATTTACATACATTTAAAGACATGGGCAACTTAATGGCACATGAATAAAATATAATTGTAAAGTTATGCATTTGGGAAGGGGACAAATAAGCATGTTTATAATTTTAATGGAGCAAAACTAGAGGTATCAGATATTGAAAGGGACTTGGGAGTTCTTGTGGACAACCACATATGTAACGGGGCTCGAAACCAAGCAGTATCTGCAAAGGGGGAAAAAAAATATTAGCATGTATTACGAAGGGTATAGAAGCAAGGAAATTTTGGGCAGCACTTCATAAAAAGGATATTTTTAGAGCCGGAAAAGTAGAGATAAGGCAACAAAACTAATAAGGGGAATGTATGGACTAAGAAGCTATGAAGAAAGACTAACCAAATTAAATGCATTTTCTCTAGAGAAAATTATGTTTAAGAGGAGATATATTGACCCTGGATGTATTTATATAGGGTAATCATAATGCTTTGTCAAGTGAACTTTGTCATGAGATTTTCAACTGTCAAGAAGACATCCTTTTTTGAGGTTAGAGGGAAAATGATTCCACCTTTAAAGGGTTCTTCAAGGGTTCTTAAACTGGAATTCTTTACCAAAGGAGGTTGTGACAGTGGATTAGATGGATAACTTTTTTTAAAAAGGGGTTGCATATACAGCTATACCACGTGTTTGTTTTTTTTGTTTTTTTGTGCTGTAGATATATTCCGGACAATGGGATTTTAAGATTGAAGTTAAGCAAAATGGTGCTTTAATTAGATCATTGTAAAACTGTATAAACTTTTTTTTTTTTTTTTTTTTTTTGTGTGTGTGCATAATATATGTATCTCACACACACTATTTGATCCCCTGCTGATTTTGACAGTTTGTCCACTGACAAGAAAAACGCATGTCAGTTATAAATTGATTTACAGGTCCGTAAGGAAAGTAAGTATTTGATCCCCTATCAATCAGAAAGATTTCTGGCTCCCAGGTGTGTGTGTGTGTTTTTGTTTTTTTCCTCTTAAAGGAAGTGCACCTAATCTCGGCTTGTTACCTGTATAAAAGACACCTGTCCACAAAATAAATCAGATTCCAAACTCTCCACCAAGGCCAAGGATGTCAAGGACAAAATTGTAGACCTCCACAGGCTGTTCTACAAGACCATCGCCAAGCAGCTTGGTGACAAGTTGGCGCGATTAGACAAAATAACTGTCAGTCTCCCTCATGATCTCAAGGCAGCTGAAACCATAGTCACCAAGAAAACAATTTGTAACTCACTACGCCGCGAAGGACTGAAATACTGCAGCGCCTGCAAGGTCCCCTGCGCAGGCCTGTCTGAATCATTCAGATGTTCATTGGCAAACTTTTATAGGAGAACTGGGTGAAAGTGTTGTGGTCAGATGAGATCAAATTTGAGCTCTTTAACATCAACTCAACTTGCCGTATTTGGAGGAGGAATGCTGCCTATGACCCCAAGAACACCATACCCACCGTAAAAAATGGAGGTGGAAACATTATGCTTTGGGGGGGCTTTTCTGCTAAGGGGACAGGAAAACTGCATTGCATCAAAGGGACGATGGACGGCACCATGTACCGTCAAATCTTGGTTGAGAACCTCCTTCCCCCAGCCAGGGCATTAAAACTGGGTCGTGGATGGGTATTCCAGCATGACAATGACCCAACACAGCCCAGTCAACAAAATAGTGGCTCAAGAAGAAGCACATTAAGGTCCTCGAGTGGCCTAGCCAGTCTCCAAACCTTAATCCCATAGAAAATCTGTGGAGGGAGCTGAAGATTCGAGTTGCCAAACATCAGCCTCAGAACCTTAATGACTTGGGCCCTCATTCAATTGCAATTTGGCCAATTGAATAGGGGTCTAAATAAGCACATAACATATTTTTTTTTTAAAAGAAGTTTTTAGTTAGTGAAAACCTTGCTTTTGGATACATTTTTACTAACTAAAAACGTATTTAAAAAAATATGTTATGTGCTTATTTAGACCCCTATTCAATTGGCCAAATCGCAATTGAATGAGGCCCTTGGAGTGGGACAAAATCCCTTCTGAGATGTGTGCAAACTAAAACTATAGACTGATCATTTCTTTGTCAGTGGACAAACGTTTGAAATCAGCAGGGGAGATAAAATGATATATATATATATATATATATATATATATATATATATATATATATATATATATATATATATATATATAATCATTTTTTTTTTTCCATCTATTGTGTGTGTGTGTATACATTGAATAGAACATTAGTGATTCTATTTGAATGTCTCAAAATTAAGTTAATAAACTTATTTCCTGCTTAAATACACTTATGCGCTGCACTCTGGGGAAATTGGGTGGGTACATGCAAATGAGACCATAATGCACTCTCACTTTATCATCCATACCATTTTATACATGGCTCCTTCTTTTTTTTAAGCATATGCTTACTGTATTTGCATGTTCCTGTCCAGTTTTCCTAGTGTGCAGTGCATAAACTGTATTTCTGAGAAATTTGAGCAGGAAATAAGATTATTAACTTATTTTTTAGACATTCAAATAGAATCACTAATGTACTATTGATTGTTTGTACTACTGTACTTTGTGCAGTGGAGGGCTTCTATCACTTTTAACCCACTATATGTGAAATAATATTCTCGCACTAAAAGAATCTCAAACTGCACATATAGATTATACAGTCCACTTTAAATTTCAGATGTGGGAGCTTCAGGCTCATTCTTCCTTCATTCTGGCTTTTATTTACATTTTTTTGGCAAACTGTTTGTTTTGGGGTTTTTTTTTTTTTGTTGTTTTTGGGGCCATGCAGCACTGCCCCAATAACCCACTTCCTCAGTGTCTGGATTATTTGTTTGCCACAAAATCATCCATAAGGTCATGGATGGAAAAGTCTTGGTATTTTCATTCCTCTGTGTCAGTCTCTGCTTTCCTGGGCTTCCTGAATGCCATTGTCTGCTAGTTATTGGAGGTCTTTGTTGGTACAAGCTTCAGGTCAGAGCCTGACTAAGTCCTCCATGTCCTGGGCATCTGCATCTCCCAGTTCAGCTTTATTGACCAGTCCTACCATCTCTATTATGGGCTGTTCTGGTTGCACATCCGCACACAAATTAGGCCATAACTTCATCCACACTGCTTTGAGACATTGCTGTTGCCTCCTTCCAGGTCAAACCGTTATTTGACATACATAATGATATTTTTTTTTTCCCAGAAATCCATCATGGATTGCTTTTCCTTGCCATCTGTTTGGTCAATGAGCTGTGCAGTGAGGGCACTAAGAGGAAGATACGGGTTATTATATTAAGCAGAAACTTCTAGTATTAATATAGAATTGTGGGGAAAAAAGTATTTAAACGGTGTGTGTCATTAATATCCTGTATGATGCCGATAGAGGTCAGCAATGGTTTATAAAAGTGTTATGATATTAGAAATTCCATTCCCTTCCTCCAGGTTGGCATGTAGGATATGTACCATACCCTGTATTGCTCCCTCCAGGGTTGTCAAGAGTGGAGGAACAGACCAGGAACACTGATAGTGTTGATCTGAAATCAAAAGGAATAAATGCAGTCAGAGTCTGGCATTCTAGATACGAGGTGTCCGATTATATATAGGTAGGTAGAGATTAGATGGATATTGGATATATTTTATAGCAGGTTTTAGTGCAAGGCATGGAATTACAGGGAAAATAATAGCGACCTCCATCGGAATCCTAGGGGTGTGTGTATATATACCAAACTGCAGCTTTGCTATGGAGATTGAGACTGCCTTCTTACAGGGGCCATGAAATGGAGTCCTAAATCTTTAATTTCTTCAGTTAGTGATGTGTGTTCATACTTCTTGTTTTGTATTTTTTACTTTAGTTTCCTTCCTTGAGGTAATATGAAGATGAGGCTTTACTCAAAAAACATGTAATTGATTATCCATAACCTACTGTTTACTTCTTATAGTTAAAGAGAAGCTCACTGCTGATCCAGACAGTGAAATTGCCACAACCAGCTTACGGGTTTCCCTCCTGTGTCCGGTAAATATTTGTTATAAAATGTCACGCATACGTATTGCATGTTAAATTTGTCTGACAATCCTATTTTTTGGGTGGTGTTCCTCTTGCCTTTCGTAAAGACCACAGTGTGTTTTTATTTATTTTATATATGTGTTGAAGTTGACGGCACAGATGTGCTACATTTTGCTTTGCATGTACAAGTAGTCCGCTTCTCCATCTCATTCATGAAACTTGAAGAAAAAAAATATGTTATTGAGGTAACCCTCAACCCTTATGTCCAATTTGCAGCTTGGTAAGATGCGTCTGACCATCCCCTGCCGCTCCCTGACATGCTCTCACCTACAATGCTTCGATGCCACGCTTTACATCCAGATGAATGAGAAGAAGCCCACTTGGGTGTGTCCTGTATGTGACAAGAAAGCTCCATATGAACATTTAATTATAGATGGGTGAGTACAAAGTGCCTAGTCTTAAGGGTGTTCAAAGGGTACAACAATATAGTGTACGTTTGTTTTACTTCTGCTCTAGCTATATACCTTTCATACAAAGGAGTGTGTGTGTGAGAGTATTGTATATTTTATATATATTTATTTATTTATATATATATATATATATATTTTTTTTAAAGCATATAATAAATGAACAAGTATTTGTGTTCTTGAACTACATTGAGCCAAAATTTTTTTTTTTTTTTTTTTTTTTTTTTAGTCTAAAGGACACGTTCTTTTTAAGCTTTTTACATTGGCACTGACTCGTTGGATCTGTTACTCAACAAGACTTTCTCTGTAATGTACAGTGTACAAAACTTGCTATACATGGGGATTCTTCTTGTGTTTCAGTCTCTTCATGGAAATTCTGAAGTGCTGCACTGATTGTGATGAGATACAATTTAAAGAGGATGGGTCCTGGGCACCTATGAGGTTGAAGAAGGAAGTTCAGGAGGTCACAACATATAATGGAGTGGAGAGTGAGTATTGGGTGTACAGTGATGGCTGTTGGTTTGGCTTGTCTGGATGGAAACCATTCAATGCAATTTCCCTCTCATTACTTAAAGAGCCACTCTAGTCTAAAACTTGTCATGAATCTAAAAGCGGTTTTATATACAGTAGACATTTTTGTATGTGTTGAATACTAAAGTGGCAGACCTGCAGATAGTGTGTCATGCCCAGAAGGGGCCACCACTGAACGTTTAAGGCTATGGACTACTGCAGGCTTTGAGGGGAATCTAATACCAGAATCATGGACTGTTATTTGTAACGCAAGTCCCATGTCCATTGAAATATTTTGCAAAGGAATATGACATGTTTCTATGTATAATGTAATGTGGGCCACAATAATTGTTGGTTACTATCTGATGTAATTTGCACAGGGCAGTGTGTGTCTTATTCCTAAATAGTGTGTTGTGTCCCCTTAACAGCAGGATTTATTGATGTAAAGGGGGTACACAGGCATTTTTGATTTCTACATGATGCATTTTCCTCAGATTTTAGTGAGGTGTATTGCCGGGGCCCTGGGCCATCAGTTGTAAGGTGCTTGGGTATAGGGAATCCAGTACAGTAGGGAAAGAGGCCTCCATGTTATGTTCCTGCCATAAAATATATTTAGCCAACCTCTCCTTAGACGTTATGGTACCACAAACCATTTGTCACCTGCTAGCATAGGTCAGTCCGTGAATTTGGAGATCATAAGAGGCAAGATACTAAAAAGGGAAAATAGCTCTCTAATTACAGCAAATGGTTAAATCCTAGCCATCCAGACTCTTAAGCCCCGGGAGGTAATTAATAACCCTGACATCATAGTAGTACTGGGACAGGTAACACACTGTTTTGGACCAATGCTGGTTGCTGGAGGAAGGGGAGTGACACGAGCGGGGGTGAATAGGACCCGTACTGGGTTAAGGCAGTAAGGAAAACCTCTAACTCAAGGGTAATTAATAACCCTGACATGGCAGTAAGGGACCAGGTGAAACGATTAATAAACCTCTTGTGATTGGTCCCTGTATGCTATAAATACTGGACAGTGGTTCAATAACAGTGCTAAGTCTAAATATACACAATTGGAGATGTGTATATGTGTTTTCTGAGGGTATTTAATAATGTTAACCATTGGAATTATTGTTATGGACTCTGCATGCAATTCTGCTCCTAACCACTGGGGATAATATTGCATTCTTGTATCATGAGGACTGGTTGTTACTGGACTGGCTGTGTAGGCTGGGCACTGAGAACCCAAAATTCACAACCTGGAGGAATTCCTGTAAGTTAAGTGCAGGTGATGTGGGGTGGCGCATTTTAAAGAGATGTTTAAAAAAATCTTTTAAATACATGCTTGAAGTTCTCGTTCTGCAGATGCTCTTAATTTTTCTGCTGTCGCTTTTTTTTTTTTTTTTTTTTTTTTTAAGGCTTCACGTGAAGAAAAAAATCTTGGTTTTAAATCAATTTAAAAGAAACAAGGATTCTGATTTGAGCTGTCCATTTAATTTTTTTGTAGGTGGATGCATTAGCAGCACAGTGGAGCACCAGGTGTCTTCTCACCATAACTCCTCCAACAGGAATAGGAAGGTGGAAGTCATAGACCTGACAATAGACAGCTCTTCAGATGAGGAGGAGGAGGAGCCTTGTGTGAAGAGGAGTTGTCCATCCATAACACCTGCATCCCCACTCAGCAACAAAGGGTGAGGATAGTTATTGACTTGTAATTCACAACATATTAAAGTAAATATCTCTAGGTGTCCTTTTAAAAAGTCACTAGAAGTAAAGTACAGTATTCAGCATATCTTCTCTAGAAGAGCTAGTCTTGAACATTTGAGGGGAGCGGGGAATGCTAGATACATTGGATAAAGCCATTGTCTCTAGGAACGCAACCATGATTAGAACAATTTAAAAAAAAAAAAAAAAAAGATAAGGTTGTATTTATTTTATGGGCATAAAATTGTACCTTTTTTATTTTTATTTTATTTTTACTTGCATTGATAGGGTGCTTTTATTGTACACATGTGGCATACTTTAATAAAATTGGTGTGCATTTGCACCAACATTCTCCAATTAGGGAACACAATAGGCCAACTAGAGGCTTTGAAGTGTGGCAATTTTAGATCAACTACAGAGTACTAGAAGAGACCAGGACATAAGGAAACTTTATATTCTAGCAAGTAATGCTGCTTTCAACTTTACTGCTGTGTTGGGTGACACAAATCGGAAAATGCATTTTGAGAACTGGATCCTATTTCTTAGAAACAAGCTTTCATTATGAAACTCTTTATTTTTTGTAATTACAAATGACAAGTAGTTATTTTACTAGCACATTGTTAAAATCTTTTCAATTCTGATCTTCTGATAATTTTTTTTTTTTCTTTCTTTGCAGTATGTTAAATCTCCAGCACCAGGCCTCTCCAATCTCTCGAACACCCAGTCTGCCGGCTGTAGACTCCACATACATCAACACACCTCTTATTCAGGATTACAGACATCCCTTCCACATGGCACCCATGCCTTATGACTTGCAAGGTAGGTGTGCTCATTATTCAGATCTATGTGGGCTTACGGTTGGGCATAGTGATGCATAAATTGTGTTTACAGTAAAATTACTTGTAGGATTGGTTTCCTAGGATAACATTGTATTTATACTGACCATTCAGTGAAAGATATTTTCAATGTTGGCGCTGAAGTGTTTGTTATCCTCTTTTTGTTCTCTTGTACATCCTCTTTACTTCCTGTAGCATGTCTCCTTAGTTTGAGCTTCAGTGGTGTTGGGTTTGGCTTCAGCAACAAATTCACCTCATGTAATTTTTGTTTCCCCAGGGCTGGATTTCTTTCCATTCTTATCTGGAGACAACCAGGTGAGTCTACTTGTGAGTACATGAGTTGTTAATCACAAATACATGTTTCTATTATGATTTTCTATGTCCCTTTTTTTTAAGAAAATCACATAACTGTACTCTAAAAAAAAGTTCTCTTTAAATACCTGAAACCTATTGCATTAATTCTCCTAAGGAAGTACAGTGTGGAGGCAGTGCTGGCTTTTGGGCAACTGTGAACATGATTGCCCTGGTTGCTTCTTTAGCTATGATGATCATAGGGAAATCTCCTGGAATGGGTTAAGCTCCACCATGTTTGCAGCTTGATCTTGCTGAGGTGACTGACAGTACTGTCACTGTGCTTCTTTGGGAGGCTGAAAGCACTGGAAGTTCGTGGTCTACTTTTTTCTTTTTTTTTTTCTTCTCCTCACTGATCTGTTTTTTACTCCTGCTTATGTGTGATTTTTGTGTGGGTTAATTTCTCATGTCACATTTTGTGTGTGCATAGGAAGGAAGCAGTCCATCATACTAATTTATGTCTCTCTCTCTCTCGTTTCCTAGCATTATAATACTTCACTTTTGGCGGCAGCTGCTGCTGCTGCCTCAGATGAGACGGACCTGCTTCACTCCTCACGCTTCTTCCCCTACACTTCTTCACAACTCTTTCTGGACCAGTTGAACGCAGGCACAAGTGTGTCTCTTCCAGCAACAAACGGGAGCAACAGTGGCAGTAACAGTAGCTTGGTGTCATCAAATAGTCTCAGAGAAAGTCACAGTACAGCCAACCGGGGTCCAGCAGACAGTTCCTCTCTCTACGGCATCATCCCAGATGTTATTTCCTTGGACTGACTTTTGCAGAACGTGGCCCCAACTATTTACCCCGGAGTCCTCACCTTTTCTCACCCCCTGATTACTTTCTAATTTTTTTTTATTTTAAAAGGATATGCTAAAATACAAAAAGACATGTACAGAGAACAGAACTATATTTTCAGTTTTACTTTTGTATATAAACCGAAAACTCTTCATCCTGTAACAAAAAATGAGACATGGACCCACCACTTCCCCTGCACTTCCTTTTTACTTTTCTCCCAGGGATCTTGGAGACCTTTTTCCTATGTTGGTTTCACTTGGTTTCTGGCGCCACAGCATTAGCAGTTTCTTGACTCTTTTTGAGAAGATACAGCTTGATATATATAATTTTTTTTTTTGGATGCTTCTCTACGGTGTGATGTCACATCCCTGTGACAGAGACTGTGTGATATCACATCTTCCTCTCACCACCGATCCTCCATTCCTGGAGTGATTCATTTTATTTGTGTTACAATTCAGCACTTTTACCTAGTATTTATTGACTTTCTGAAGTCTGGAGCAGCATGAATTCTGTCATAACACGGAGTCCCAGTTATGGGCTTGGATGGGTGAATTTGGGGCACCGTTGTTATGGTTGTGCTGCTAAATGGACAATTCATATGTTAGCACTTCAGGTCGCTACAGCACTGAAAGAGGTTTGTCTTTGTTTAGGCTGCACTGTCTACACAGAAGTTTGAGGCAAATCTGGTTTTGTTGCCTTCTGTGACATTTGCTTGAACACTGTACCGATGCCCACTGTTCCTCCTCCTTGTTGCAGATCAGTTAAACATGCAACGCTTTTACATTTATATTAACCAAAGGTAATCTTGTAATTAAACCAGACCTACCTGCTTATACGAGGGGGGAAATCCTCTTTAAACTTCTCCCAACTCCTGGCTGCAATACGTAGAAGTATTTCAAGATTTCTAGTTTAAAAAGTCATTTGAAGTGTTCAAGCTCTTACACTCTCTCCATTCTTATGTTTAGATGTGCATGGTCTGATAGACTAATATTCAGTATGCTTCATGGGTCTTTACAGACTTCTCATTTTTTTTTTTTTTTTTTTTTACCTAATAATAATCAATATTTTTCCAACTACACATACAGTATCTGTAGTTGAAGCATTTCTCCCTAATCATCATGTATTCTTGTATTAGCCTAGACTGAGCACACAGAAATCTTCCTTATCAAGTTAGTAAATATATTTGCATTACTGAACATTGTTTTAGTAAATGGCCTGAATTTCTTCTCTTGATAAGATTCTCGATTTGCAAATTCATTGCGTTAATAGTGTGAGAATAATTGGAGGTGACACTGCTCAATATTGCCAGAGCTTTTTCAGTAGTTCATAATTTTATAGTGATCCTGTTACTGAAGAGATCTCTCCAACTTCCTACTGTAGACCCTGCAGATTGCTTATTGTGACGGCATACATGTTACTAAACATGTAATTAAGCCAGTCCTGTGTAAAGACCCACCTTTATGAATGTTTGCAATTAAATCAACACACTTGCTTAGCTTAAGCTCATTTTTGGGAATTAGAAATAGACTTATTAAAATTAAAATGTTTGTGCTGAAAATACAGTATTTATTACCCTGGTCCACGCTACTTTATATATTGTAGTTTGAGTGGCATAAATATCAGCAATGAATGAACAAATCAATACAGGCTCGTACAATAAAGCTGTTTTTGTTAGGAATGGAAAAGACCTTGCAGTTAGAGTAGTTGGAGATAATGTGAAATTTAGTTTTGCCACACTTTAAAAAAAAATCTACAGCTCTTTTCCTCATTTTATGCATTACACTACTAATTTTGATATTAAACGGCAGACTTAAAATACATCTTTGTACAGTTCCAGAGTGACAAATGTGCTGAGATCAAGCAGTTGGATATTTTAAACTGATGAGAAGTCCCTCATTAATAGATGCTTTCATAGCATTTAATCTTGGATACTTTTATTCTACAGACTAATTCAGCTGTTAAGAAAGGTCTGTAGTCCGTGAACTACTTTGAGTAACAGAAGTTAGAACTTGATAGCCACCTTCCTAGTTTATAATGATGAATTTGACTTTGATTTTCTACAATGTAGGATTATAATGTGCTCACAAAATTAGGGTAATTTTATTTATATAGCAATAAGCATACACCTCATTGGCCAAAATTATCTGAGCTTTGCAGAGGCTGCAAATTATTCTGCTGCAACTCTGAAAGCTGTTTTTTTTTATATGGGGTAATAACCATAGCATTGAGAAATGTCCACCTTTTTTTTTTTTTTTATGATATAATTACTCTGCAAGCAAAGTAGTGGGAAGTGTTTGGATTCCGGAGGAACTGCAGAATAGAACATTTCTAAAGCATTTTCTTTTAAATAAATGTGACATACAACTACTGCTTCGGCTAGGGAAATGTTCTTCGATTGAAGAATGCTTTAACATTTTTTAGAAGCCTTGAAATAGTGTCTTATATTAGCTTGGTATAGAGGAGAATATATAGTATATCTAGACATGTTCTTTCTCTAGCAGGAAGAAGTCACGTGAACTGCCTCTTCTGTAAATAACATTTCAGTTGGTTCTCTTAAGACTATATTCAAAATTATTTTAAAATTACAGAGTCTTCGAATACTGCAACTAATCGCTAATATCTAAAATCTGGTAATGGTTTGTCTCCATTATTGTGTGTTTCAAAACCTTTACAGACCATGCACAAGTCCTTTAGGGCCTTTTTTAGGTAAAGAAGATATGGTATACACTGTCTTTCACAGCAGCTACCTGGTTTAGCACAACTCCAACCATGGGCATTATAATCTTTCCTAAGTATTAGTCACCCCTCACTCTACATACCCTATAAATAAGTGTGAATTGTCAGCCAGGCAATGAACGTACTGAGCCCTTTCAGTGCTTTGTAGCAGATCTAGAAGTTTTTGTGTTCTCTTTGTGACTTCTTTTTTTTTTTTTATGTATTTAAGCTAAGTTTGCTAGCATTGGGGAATTGGTCCTGCTTTTTGGTAAGCAGCAGATTGGGCAGTAGCTCATGTATATACAACAGCAGAACTTCTAGCTGGTTTCCATAAATTCTGAACCTGTAACTCATTGCCTTAAAGATGTTTCCATATGGCATGCCAGACCAGCTGAAAGGCTTTTAAACATGTATAGTAGGCCAATGTCAGTTTGTATAAAGTACCAAGTGAAAATATTTATTACATGCATTGGAAAAATTGTTTACTTATTGAATGTTACCTGTTTCTGTAGAAGTCTTTAGATGTAATAAAAAAAGCATTCTGATGTTCTGTATGAGAATCTTCTCTAGCGAGGGGAATCTGACTTAATCTTTCAATTCAGGGCAATGTGTGCGAGGGTCCTGAGGAAGAGTCCCCAGTTGCCATCTGCAAGCTGAATTATTATTTGCAACCTGAATCTGCTTCACAAGCAACAGTTTTTTGTTTGTTTTTTTGTGTTGAGTTAACTTTTCAAAAAAAAAATCTATTAACATTTACATGCAGCTATATGTAGTACTGTTATACACAGTTGAGTCACATTATTATGACCACCAGCTACTATCCCAAATAACTCCCGTGTGCAGCATGGACAGCAGCGAGGCGTCGTGGTAGAGAGTCAATAAGATGTTGGCAAGGGTATCTGGAGCCATGCACACTGCAATGCATCAGACAGCTGCTGAAGAGTGCATGGTCCAATTTCGGTGGTATTGTGCAATTTTTAAGCCGCTTCTGAAAACAAACCATTATTAGCCTGGGTGCAGTGACTAGCTGTCTGCTTTGGATCCCTATACACAACAGTTGTCTGTGCTGTCGTTCTCGACACATCTGGTAGCCCTCTGGTTCATTTGAACGGTGAGATGCTCAACTGTAGCGCATCAATGACCCTCACACATTCTCAGCTAACATTCGCCTCTGACATCAATACCACATGGTGCTCTGCAGTCTCCATGTGTTTATTCGCAGTGGTGCTGTTTGTCCAGTCAAATAAAATTTGACCACAGCAACACACGAACCGTTCACAAACTGCTGTTTTAGAAATACTGCCACCTTTGGCTCAAAAGCCAATGATCATCCCCTTTTTTAAAGTCTGATAAACTGCACATTTTTCCCATGACAGAAATAGTTGATATGTTGGCAGAATGCCTACATGTCACCTTAAAAACCCCACTAAGCCAGCTAATGACGTGCCTTATGTTATTGCTTATGTGCTGCTGACATCAAAAGTAGGTAGTGGTCATATTAATGTGACTTGACCCTGTATGTACAGGTGCAGATTGCGGAGTGTTGATTCTCGCATAATGGAGCTACATCAGACATTTGCACATCTGTCATTTTAAGAAGATCTGTTGTATCCTCTTAAGTGTGGTTTTAAGAACATGTACCAAAAGTTTGCTTCTACTGGAAGAAAGGTTTTTAATCTCTTGGTAGAGGGTCCTGTTGGAACAGGAAGTACAAGCGGATGGCACAGGTTCAATAGAGGCAGGGGAAGCTGGAGAGCAGGAAAAAAATCATTTTACGTGCACATTTTTGGTTCCTAATATAAGGAAAGGTTATGTGCAATTGAAAAAGTGTCATTCACAAATCCAATTTCTTATTCATCCAAGCACCAAATGAAAAGGAGCACAGGAGCAATACTGATCAAGAATATAAAATTAATAATATAAAATTCCTGCCTTGGGAAAACAAAATCTATAATAATTAGCAGTTGTAACGCCTGCGCAGGAGTTTGCACACTTTGCATGTGAGTAGCAGTTGTGAGTGAGGCGGCAGAGCCGCATGGATTGTGGCACTGTGAGGGAGAAGGATGGGGGAAGAGATAACTAAGGCAGAGAGGAGACCGAACAGACAATTGAACATAACCTGATACTGTCACGTTACTAGTATGTGTGTATATGTATGTATATATATATATATATATATATGTATGTATGTATATATATATATATGTATGTATATATATATATATATATATATATATATATATATATATATATATATATATATATATATATATATATATATATATATATATATAAAGTCTACACACTCCGGGTTAAAATGTCAGGTTTCTGTGCTGTAAAAAAATTATAATAAAAAAAAATAA
Organism: Discoglossus pictus; assembly: GCA_027410445.1. NCBI lineage: Eukaryota > Metazoa > Chordata > Amphibia > Anura > Alytidae > Discoglossus > Discoglossus pictus. The sequence goes on along the minus strand of CM050167.1, from coordinate 169,017,182 downwards.
TGTGGATGCATAAGTCTGCGCACCCTCTTATAACTGGGGATGCAGCTGTGTTCAGAATTATCACATTCCAAATCGTGTTAAATAGGAGTCAGCATACACCTGCCGTAAATTAAAGTGCCTCTGATTAACCCCAAATAAAGTTCAGCTGCTCTAGTTGGTCTTTCTTGAAATTTTCTTAGTCGCATCCCACAGCAAAAGCCATGGTCCACAGAGAGCTTCCAAAGCATCAGAGGGGTCTCATTGTTAAAAGATATCAATCAGGAGAAGGGTACAAAAGAATTTCCAAGGCATTAGATATACCATGGAACACAGTGGAGAAAATATGGCACAACAGTGACATTACCAAGAACTTGAGCTCTCTCCAAAATTGATGAAAAGACAAGAAGAAAACTGGTCTGGGAGGCTACCAAGAGCCCTACAGCAACATTAAAGTAGCTGCAGGAATATTTGGCAAGTACTGGCTGTGTGGTACATGTGACAACAATCCCCCATATTCTTCATATGTCTGGGCTATGAGGTAGAGTGGCAAGACGAAAGCCTTTTCTTACGAAGAAAAACATCCAAGCCAGGCTACATTTTGCAAAAACACATCTGAAGTCTCCCAAAAGCATGTGGGAGAAGGTGTTATGGTCTGATGAAACCAAGGTTGAACTATTTTGCTATAATTCCAAAAGATATGTTTGGTGCAAAAACAACACTGCACATCACCAAAAGAACACCATACCCACAGTGAAGCATGGTGGTGGCAGCATCGTGCTTTGGGGCTGTTTTTCTTCACCTGGAACTGGGGCCTTAGTTAAGATAGAGGGAATTATGAACAGTCCCAAATACCGGTCAATATTGGCACAAAACCTTCAGGCTTCTGCTAGAAAGCAGAACATGAAGAGGAACTTCATCTTTCAGCATGACAACGACCCAAAGCATACATCCAAATCAACAAAGGAATGGCTTCACCAGAAGAAGATTAAAGTTTTGGAATGGCCCAGCTAGAGCCCAGACCTGAATCAGATTGAAAATCTGTGGGGTGATCTGAAGAGGGCTGTGCACAGGAGATGCCCTTGCAATCTGACAGATTTGGAGTGTTTTTGCAAAGAACAGTGGGCAAATCTTGCCAAGTCAAAATGTGCCATGCTGATACTCATACCCAAAAAGACTGAGTGCTGTAATAAAATCAAAAGGTGCTTCAACAAAGTATGAGTTTTTAAGGGTGTGTATACTTATACAACCATATTATTTTATTTTTATATTTTTTCTTCCCTCTACCTAAAAGATTTCAGTTTGTTTTTCAATTGAGTTGTACAGTTTATAGGTCACATGAAAGTTCTAAAATGATTAATCTTTGTCTAATTTTTTTTTACAGCAGGTGTGTGTAGACTTTTTATATCCACTGTATGTGTGTATGTATGTATATATGTGTGTGTATGTATGTATATATATATATATATATTTATATATATATATATATATATATATGTATATGTTAGCGACTTGCCCGTCAAATGATGGCAATAGAATATGAAGCCACGGCAATGCTGTTTGCCACATAATGTAAGGCTTTTGCTCCTCTGTGGAACGTCGGCGCTCGTGAGCCTCTCCCCTCGTGTACTTGAAGTGTCCTGCCTTTGGCGCTCATCGCGAAGACAGATATATAGGTATAGTGTAAAATATAAAAAAAAAAATTAGTACAGTGAATTAAAGTAATATGAATTAATAAATTAATATACTTTACCTATTTATATTTAATATGCAGCAATCAATATCCTGAAGAGCTAACCATCTCTTTTCTGGCTTTTCCTTTATCTTAAAATGTACAGGTGGAGTGTTGATCACCTGAGGAGAATGTGACCGCAATGTGGCAAGTGTGCAGTGTTAATAGGCTGCGTGCGCAAGGGCAAACCATTTGTTTAGGCGGTGTAACAGAATCATTGGAGTGTATGTGGGAGAGAGACTGAGCAGAGCCCTGTGTCCACTAAGGGTTAACACAGCAAGCTAATCAAGCAGGCCCAGCTGGGTTCCACATTTAAAGGTCTGATTAGCACCCAGCTGAGGGAGAGAGCTCAGTCTAAGCTGGACAGAGGATGCCAGAGGAAATGGAAATCCCCTGCTACAAGGGAGACTTGATATCCAGTAAGCTTTTGTCTGGACTTTTGTTTTGTGTGGACTTTATCTTGCTTAGTGAGGGAACTACAGCCAAGAGTAAAGTCAGTGCTTCCATTAGAAGCTAGGATTTTGTTTTGCACCATTTATGTTGTTTTGCACTCAAATAAATACTGCTGATATTTTAAAAAGGGCTCCTGAGCACTCCATTGTGGTGCCGGATACAAGGGCACGAACACTGAAGGTGACAGCAGTGTTATCACATATGGTGGCAGTACTGGGAACTACACAATGGAGGAACTAGTGAAGGCCCTAATACAAACAACTGCATGCCAGCAGGAGACTACTCAGCAGTTACTGAGACAGCAGGCCCAGGCAGCACAAGTCCTGGCGGAACAACAGGCCCAAGCTGCAGAAGACAGGAAGCTTCAGCGGGAAACAAACCAAATCTTGCTTGCCCAGCTACAGCACCTGATACCTGCAAAACCTACCCTGATGCCGGAAACCAGTGGAAACATCGACCCAAATCGGTTTCTACAGAAAATGAACCCGAATGAAGATGTGGAAACATTTCTCCTGACTTTTGAAAGAATTGCTGTCAGACAAGTGTGGCCCCCAAAGACACTGGGCCAGTATAGTTGCTCCGTATTTGTGTGGGGAGGCTCATAAAGCATATTTTGACGTGGACACAGAGCAAGCAATGGATTATGCCAGTCTAAAAGCCGAGATCCTGGCCAGAGCGGGAGTTACCAGAAGCGTTAGGGCACAGAGATTCCACAAATGGAAGTTTGTGGAGAACAAGAACCCACGCGCACAAATGTTTCAATTGCTGCACTTAGCCCAAAGATGGCTAAGCCCTGAAACTAATGGACAGGGAGAATTATGGAACTACTGGTAATGGATCGCTACCTGAGGAGTCTACCCCCAGGCTTAAGAGAATGGGTGGGACAAAATGAGCCAGAGAATCCAGATGAGTTTATTTTGTTGGCAGAAAGATTTTTGGCTATGAATGAATTTTCCTGTCCTTCAAAAGTGGAGACCTACAGTATTCAAAGACGGCCTAATCACCCAAAGGCTCAAACCTTTAACTGGATGAGAAGATCGGGAACCGGACAAAGACACCTGTACCCAGAAGTAAAAAAAG